>QEOT01008363.1:94872-130774 GCA_003123785.1 Pterocarya stenoptera | reverse complement strand
TATTAAATTTGTACAGGCTGCCCAGGGCACGTTTGATGGTATACTGGATACAGTATCTGCTGTGCATTCTATTCTGCCCTTAATTGGTCTATTAAAGTCTCATGGAAAGCTTGTTATGTTGGGTGCACCAGAGAAGCCGCTTGAGCTACCAGTCTTTCCTCTGCTTATGGGTAATTTCCTTTCAAGTCAATTACTAACTTTTCCCTTTGTTATAAGCTGGAATTCCAGCTTGTTCATATATAGCTATAGAGTTAATAAGACTTGTTTTAACAGGAAGAAAAATGGTTGCGGGGAGTGCCACCGGAGGATTGAAGGAAACTCAAGAGATGATAGATTTTGCTGCAAAACATAACATCACAGCAGACATTGAGCTTATTCCAATAGGCTACCTTAACAAGGCAATGGAGCGTCTTGCTAAGGGTGATGTAAGATACCGATTTGTCATTGACATTGGAAACAGCTTGGCTTCTACCAACCACTGAAGAATACCTTAATGATCTGCATGTTTTGGTTTCTTTGTATTTGTTCCAAGAGTGTGTTTAAATGCTCGCTATTTAGCTTCTATCTCTAGCTGCCAAAACGAGGCTGTCCTCCTTGCATGATAATTTATAAATGTGGAATAAGAAAGCATTTTCCTATTTCTGTCTGGTTAAATTTCTATTACAGTGTAATAAATCTGGTTGTTCTTGTAAGACCCAGCTCACAACCAGACCCATGCACGTGATAAACGTTTTCCCGTCACACGTATTCACGAAAAGTCCTCTGTTTTTGACAGCTGAAAACAGAGTAGTTTTTTTTTCTCTGCTTGCCGCCATTCAGCGCAGCCCAGCTGAGCGACGTCGCCGTCGACCTCCGCCTAGCCCTTTGGTCCGTCGCACGCCACCTCAGGCTCACGGTGAACTTCGTTCTCTCTCACGCCGAGCTCTCTCTCTTTCTACGTGAGGTCTCTCTCTCTCTCTCCAGTTGGTCTCTCTCGCTCATCGCTCTCTCTTTCTCTCTCAGCCAATGCCCAGGCGCCCTCCCATCCGCCGTGGTCAACCGCCTGCTCCACGCCATCATACCCCATCTCTCCGTAAGTGCTGCCGCACACTATATTAAGATAGGTGAGATGAGAATTTTGTATTTTGTTTTAAAGTTTAAAATATTATTTTTTAATTTTAAAATTTAAAAAAGTTAAATTAGGATTTGAAAAAATTCAATTGTTTATTATATTTTGTATGAAAATTTAAAAAACTGTAATGATAAAATGATGGGATGAAAATTTTATGTATCTATTAACCTTAAAAGGAAATATATATTTATGCATCTGTTAACCTTGTAGAAGAGGGATTATTACCGTTATGCCCCTTTGATCATGGAAGCCGGCCTTGTTTGTTTTTAGAGATGAGATGAGATGATATGAGATTAAAATTGAAAAGTTGAATAAAATATTGTTAGAATATATTTTTTTAATATTATATTTGTTTTAGGATTTGGAAAAGTTGAATTGTTTATTTTATTTTGTATGGAGATTTGAGAAAGTTGAAATGATGGGATGGAAGGTTTTCAAAATTTTTATTTTAAAATGTTTATTTTATTTTGTATTGGTTTTGGAGGGGCTTTCTTGTGGGCTGCATTTTTATTTATTTGGATTTTTGGCGCATGCGGATTTATTTTGTTAAGTTGGTATTTTTAAGAGATTTATATTTTATCGGATTATTTATTAAGTACTGATAAATTTTTTTGGAATGATCAGTAAGTTTAAAATCTCATTTTGAATCCTTTTAAAAGAATATTATTATTTTTATTTAAACAAAAATATGATTTTCTACTTATAATGTTTTCGATATAGTTATGTCATTTAGTTTTATAAATCACAGTAAGATCCTAATAGTAAATAAGTTAGATTTTTTTAATGTTCTGGTCAAAGTTATTAAATGGATATTGATGATTTTAGAAAGAGATGATATATTTTGAGGTTATGAGAATTTTAGGTTTTGAGGAATTAATTAAAATAGGTTATTTTAGAAGCTTAAATTTAAATATTGAATACGTGATTGATTGGAAATTTATGAGAATTCCGTAATTATCTTATAGGTGACGATTGATAATTATTCGACATTGTTGAGAAAATTTTCGAAAAAGTCCAGGTAAGCGGGATTCTTATGCTAGATTTGCATAAAAAGAAATGAACTGAGGTTAGTTTGTAAAAATGTACATTTTGTTTTAAAAAGAAAATGTTAAAAACAAACTCAGTATATGTTTTGCATTCATTTATGAGATATGTATGAAAGAGAAAAGAAATGCTTTTGATATGAATAGTGCAGACATGAGCAATATTTGACATGTTTTTGAAATATGCAAAAGAGCGAATATGATATTATTGAGATTTTTATACATGTGATATGAAATGATTTGGATCTGTTATGATCAAATGGAAATAATATGAATATGTTTCGCACGTGTTTTGATATGATATGGATATGAAAAACCTTTGGCATACTTATATGTTTTGATTCTGATTCTGAATATGGTTCTGATATGATACTGGTCCATGTGATATGGTTGGTACCAACATGATATGATATGATATGAGTACACCCACTTTGAAAATAAAGTGGTATTTTAAGTGTTCTTTCCTGTGTGCACACTCGGGGCTCCGAGATTGAAAAATAGGAAGTTTCACCATATGATATTGCCTGGTTTGGCTACCGCGGATAGCACAACTCTACCACGAGGGTTAAACATGGTATATGATATGACATGATATGATATGATAAGAAGAAGATGTTCAATTATGTTATGCCAAAGTGGTTTTGAATATCGAAGTGTTTTTGAATATGAAAGTGTTTTTGAATATGAAAGTGATTTTGAATATGAAAATGGTTTATGAATATGAAAAAATTGAAAAGTCACTCTGATTCTTTGATAATACGTTTTGAGATGTGCATATGAAAATCAAATGTTTTGTTTCTGCATATTGAACTTTCTGAAAAGACTCATGTTTACAAACTAGTATATGTTCTCTGCTTACTGAATTGTGGATAACTCACTCCCCCTTATCTTCAATATTTTTCAGATGATATTGATGACCCAAGTAGGGGTCAGGAATAGAAATTGGAGCTTAACTAGATATGGATAAAAGGCCGAGAACCTAAGGGTACATTCGTTAGTAGAAGGGTTGAACTTGAGTATATGAAGTACTTTATGTTATTTGGATTTATGGAGACTTAAAGATATATCGTTTTATTTTGGTGAAATTATTGGGAGATTGTGGACACCCCATGGTTTATGTTATTTTGTAATGATGACTTGGAGTTTGTATTATGGTTATTTGGAAAATATGAGATTATGTACTATTTATGAAATCCTTGGAGTTTTAGATGCTTTGAGAGACTGGGTTGTAAGCGACAGGTAGTAATTCTTCGACCTTTCCAGGTACTGGGCTTACAGTTCTTACCTGTGATTTAAATAATTATTTTTTAGTTTGTTTCTCTAATATGGCGTTACTCCTTATTTAATATGCTAAGTACGTTGAATCATTAAATAATCTAGGGTCCATAATTTATATGTCCATCATGCGAATCAAAATTTGAGACAAACCAGAACAACAAATTTTTCAAATATGCTATATATTAATTAAGAATAATGCTAAATGTTGTCCTATCACATACAAGCCTCGCACACTTTATTTAAAAAATATAGTTCGGTCCACACATGCATATTCTTTATAGCTAGCTAGCCAACTTGTCCACTTCTCTCTAATCTATACATTATTAATGAAGAAAAAAGCATTACTCATTAAGGACCACATGCAAACAAAGGAACAATCCAATATCCAACTTTAAATTTCTACGAGATGGGTGTTCGTGCGATGGGTTTCGAGATGGGTGGCCAGTGCTCGAGCTGATGGTGCCAAGCTGGTGTGGGCGCAGTCAGTACACTTCACTATGGGCAAAGCCGGTGCTGGGCGAGACGGAAGGTGGAGGGAGAAATGGCCATTGCTCGTGCGGCTGGTGGTCGGTGTTTGTGCGAAGCTGGAGGGGATCAGCATGAGCAAGTAGGCCACCTGCGCAGGTGACTGCTGTAGGAGCAGATCGGTGTGGGTGCGAGGGATGATGGTAGTGCGGGGGGCGCGAGGTGCTCGTGCGGTGGTGTTGGTGTTGGTAGGAAATGGGGAGAATCGTCGATGCTCGCGCGGAGGTGAGAGTCTCGCTGGTGCTTGTAGGCGGCGAAGGGGACGAAGGGGGGTACGGGGCAGAGAATGCTGTGAAGGCAGCGAAGGGTAGCATGAAAAGGGGAAAACAAGAAAAAAGAAGAAGGACGGGTGGCGGCAGGACAAGTTAGAGATGAAACCCTAGGGACTGTCCTTGTGTTTTTGCTTTTTGTGTAATGTATCTATACTTTTTGCAGTGTTTTTTTATTTTGTTTCTCTGCTTATTAATAAAAGAAATAGGCTATTGGACTTGGTATCCATAACAGCTGAGTCCTGTTCTTCCTTTGGGAGGGGGCAAAGTGATAGTACTCTGCTTCCTTGGGAGGACAGGGAGTGATAGTACTTCTCTTCATTTGGAGAGGGATCGTTTAGTTCTATTTTTACAAAGCACTATTCTCTCAAACAAACCGGAAGGTTTGTTCGGAGAGAGTTTATAGAAGATAAGACAATGTCTGTCATAAAGAAATTTGTGTACGAGGGTGCTCTAGAGCAGATGCGTAGTTTAGCTTGTAGTCTGAGTTTTTTTCCTGTATTGATAAGTCATAGCTGTAACTTCGGTTTCATTGAATGAAATGAAGTCTATTTCCATAAAAGAAAAAAAAAAGATTTCTTTGTGAATATTGAACTATTTCTCTTTTGAAAAATCATGTTATTTGTTTTTATAAAGGGATTATGTAGCCTAAAATATCCAACAAACATGCGAAATTTTTTATGCAGCAAGCTGTATTACTACCATGACATCAGATTTTTGTTTTAATCGTCGGCATGAAATTGTCGGGGAAGTGACAGAAGTGGGGGAACAAGATGAAGAAAGTTAAAGTAGGAGACAAAGTGGGAGTGGGATGCATACATGGGTTAGTACTACATGCCGCTCCTGTGAGAATTGTAACAATGACCATGAAATTTACTATCCCAAGGTGATACTAACCTATGGTAGCTGGCATTACTACGATGGATCAGTCACATATATGGAGGCTACTCAGACATCATGGTAGGTAATGAGTGATATATCCTTCGATTACCTGAAAATTTCTTCTTCTTTTTCTAATCAAGCATATTATATATTAAAAACAGATTTACAAGAGTTAAGGTAGGTCTTTCCCACTGTCAATATATAGAAAATATCTAAGGAATTTATCTAAAGGTACGCATCTAAAAGCAATATTAGTTGCTGCCCATTGCGCCACTAAGTGCGCACATTGATTTTGAGATCGATAAATTTTGGCTAGTTTCCATCCTTGATGATGACAGAGGATTTGTTGAATGTCTGCAATAGTGGGGAAGACTTTCTAGAGCAATGAGGAGTCAGGACTTTCTACAGCTGTGATGACATTTTGGGTGTCGCCTTCAATAATTGCTAGATTCTGATGAATTGTCATTCTGGTGATTACCCGAAAATGTGTCACTTGATGTTTTTGCTCCCCTACTTTATGCTGGGATCAAAGTTTATAGTCCTTAAAATATTATGGTTTAGTAGAGCCAGGTAAGCATATATATTTGGATTGTTGGTCTAGGTGGCCTCGGTCATGTGGGTGTTAAATTTGCCAATTCTTTTGGAGCAAAAGTGACTGTTACCAGTACCTCCTCTAGCAAGAAGGATGAGGGTGTAGAACATGATCTTTGTGCCGATTCATTTTTGCTAAGTCGGGACCAAGAGCAGATGGAGGTGAATGTTATCTTTATAATGTCTTCGTCTAGTTCTTAACTTCATATTCTATTAGATTATCTTATGCTTCTTCATAATCACATGAATATTTTTGTGACGAATATTAGATTTGTGCAGGCGCCATTGGCACACTTGATGCCATCGCCCCTAATTGGTCTATTGAAGTCCCATGGGAAGCTTGTTACGTTGGGTGCACCGGAGAAGCCGCTTGAACTACCCATCTTTCCTCTGGTTTTGGGTAGTTTTCCATAAGTCAACAAAAAACTTTTCAATTATTTTATGTTAATTTCTATCCGTTTTGTTCATTCATAACTATAGAGTTAACTGGACTTGTTTTATTAGGAAGAAAAATGGTTGCGGGGCTTGAGATCGGAGGAATAAGGGAAACTCAAGAGATGATAGACTTTGCGGAAACACATGATAACATCACGGCAGACATTGAGGTTATTCCAATGGAATAAGTGAACAAGGCAATGGAGCGCCTTGCAAAGAGTGATGTTTGATACCGATTCGTATTTGATATTGGAAACAGCTTGGCTTCTACCAACCATTAAGGACTAGCTTAATTAATTTGTTTCGATTCTTACATTTCTAGATTAATTTGTTCCAATGATATTTTTTAATTAGTTAGTACTGTGTATTTGCCACCCTATAATTAAATTTCCCACAGGCAGTAATATATAATCCCTTATAATATCTTCTTTTTTATTTAAATCAAGACAAGCTAAATTTCCTACAGGCCGTAATATGTAGTCCCTTATATGGGCCTCCAAAGTGCATAGCTTTCGGCCGAAGCTGGTTGAGTTACATGTCTTCTGTGTGCATACACAAATGCCAAGATTTCTCCGCCTGCATCTCTTCTAATGACCTCCAATCCCATTTTTCTGCTCTTTAATTGGATCTAAGGTAGCATCCCAATTGGCCTTTATAGAATTCAATTATGGTTTTCTCCAGTGGTTGATTACACTCCCTGTGACAGCTATTGTATGCCTCCATTTTAGCTAAATCTAAGCAGACTGGTAGGCTTCCATACCTTCATTGGCTATATGGATCACCTTTCTTGGGCTATGGAATTGATCTTCAAAGATGAAAACATTTTCTTAGCCATATCCTGCGCGCGCACAGTTGTTGCAATCCATTCCATCTCTGCCTTTTTAAGCGCATTTCTGAACTGGACTTGAGTCTTCTGCCCACACATCACTTGTAGTTGGGCAACTCAATAAATGCATGAATCACATTCTCCTCATTTCTTTGGCACAGGCATAAAGGGCTATCAACTATTTTCTTGTTGAAGAGTTTTTCCATGTAGGAAAAATGTTATTCCCTGTTTTCCAGAGAAACATTTTCACCACTCTAGTAACATTCAGCTGATCCCATGTGTTCCTCCAGCTTCCCTCTCTTGAATTCTCCTCAAAAGTTTCTCCCTTCAATCCCCTTTTTTCGTTTATGTCCACATGGTATGCAATCCTTTTTTTTTTTTAGAAGAGCCGGTAGCCACACACATAGCAGCCCCATCCCAAGTTTATTAAAAAGCCCTTACTTATGGTAGAGGAAAACCGTGGTAACATCATTACACTTGGGGGCTTACAAGATTAAAAGGCTATAAACTAATCCAAAACCAAGTGACAAAATAAGATAAAACCAAAACAAATTCTAACAAGCCTAAGCCAATGAATGAACCAACATGCTGAGTGAAAGGCATAAAACGTGAGCAGCTTACCACATTGACGTAAATCAACATGAACGTAAAAGTAGACATCGCAACTAACCACATTGACATCGTAAAATAGTGTAACTCAACGTAAACATAAGGCTAACAAACTTCACCAAGAGAAAACAGCAGCTCAATGACCTCTCAAGTAAGGCAAGGACAATTTATCCGTTCTAATCAATCCTTTAAAGTGCTTTGGAACATGCAAAAGAGATCTCCAAACCAACCACAAGGTATGCACTTCTAACTATGAAAAGGCCATCTTTAGTGTACACCCAGATTAATTTATCCTCAGCTCCCAACCTGCTAAAAGGGAATTGCGGATATGCTCACCTTCTTCTTAATGCGGATCTCTTTCCCTGCCTGAGACAAGAAATTGTTCCCCCAATTGCCTATCTTTTGCCACACTCGCTCCTTTACACATCTAAGAGTATTGTATTATGATTTTCCCACCATAGTTGGAAGCCCCAGGTATTCCTCCTCCCAGAACACAACATGGTCAGAACGGTCAACGCCCCGTCCATCGAGGGTGAGGTGTCTGTCATGACCGTAGCACCCCCCGAGTGGGCAGTGAACATCCGAAAGTTCCTGCAAGAAGCGCAACTACCAAGCGACTCGAAAGAAGCATGAAAGGTTAGGAACAGAGTGGCTTGGTTTACCCTGCTGGAAGGGGTCCTGTACAAGAGAGACTTCTCCGAGCCACTCCTTAGATGCCTTTCGCTAGATGAGGTGCAGTACGTGTTGGCAGAGATCTACGAAGAAATTTTTGGAACCCACTTGGGGGGAAGTGCGCTGGTCGCAAGAGTGACCCGAGCCAGGTACGGTACTACTTGCCCAGTTCCCTCAAAGATGCAGAAAACTTTACCAAGAAATGGCCGTAGTGTTAGGAGCACGGGCCAGTGCCGCATTGCCCACTGGAGGAGCTAACATCGATCAAGGCCCTGTGGCTTTTCGCCCAGTGGGGCTTGGACCTTATTGCCCATTCCCAGCAACCAGTGGAGGGGCCAAGTTTGTGATCATGGTGGTCAATTACTTCATAAAGTGGGTCGAAGTAAAGGCCCTCGCAAGCATCACCTCCCGAACTATCATGAAGTTCCTATGGAAGTCATTGGTCTGCCGGTTCGGCATCCCTCAGAGCTTCATATTGAACAACGAAAGATAGTTCGACTGCACACATTACCGGGAGTGGTGCACAGAACTCAAAATTAAGGTGAAGTATTCCTTGCTAGGACACCCATAAGCCAACGGCCAAGCCAAGGAGATCAATAAAACCCTCCTCTCCACCCTCAAGAAGAAGATCGAAGCACACAATGGAGCATGGGCTAAAGAACTCCCAAGCGTATTATGGGCTTACCAAATGATTGTTCGGACCCCCACAAGGGAGACGCCCTTAGCCCTCACTTATGGGAACGAAGCCGTAATTCCGTGGAAGTTGAAATGCCCACATTCCACGTTCATCACTTTGACAAGCACACCAACGACAAAAGGCTAGCTGAGAGATTGGATCTTCTAGAAGAAAGAAGTGAAGAGGCAGCTATGCGAACGACAAGTAACAAGCGACAGGCAGAACAATACTTCAACAAACGAGTCAGGCTGCTCTCCTTCAAGGTGGGTGACTTGGTGCTACGACAGACCCCAGTAACCACCCAATTCTTATTGCCTGAAGGACAGCCAGGGGAATGAGCTCCCCCAACCCTGGAATGCCAAACATCCGAAGAAGTACTATGTGTTGGAACATAAGGTAACATTTTGAATGAATGACTGTAAACTTAGTTGATGCATGAGAATACCTAGATGTTTATCTCAAATCTTTTGTTGTCTAAGCTTGGAATTAAAGAAGTCAAATCACTAGACTCGCTACAGGATAAGGCCAAGTCCCTAGACTTGTTGTCGACCCCTCGTCCAACAAAGCCGAGTCCCTAAACTTGCAAAGAAATTGAGTCCCTATACTCGCTACGAGGTAAGGCCAAGTCCCTAGACTTGATGTCAAACCCCCATTCAACAAAGCCAAGTCCCTAGACTCACCTAGGGGTTGAGGCCAGGAATCAGATCCCGAGACCTCGTCGAGGTCTCACGACCAAAGAAGTCGAGTCCCTAGACTTGCTGCGGGATAAGGCCAAGTCCCTAGACTTGATGTCGAATCCCTCTTCTAACAAAGCTAAGTTCCTAGACTCTCAAAGAAGTCGAGTCACTAGACTCATTGCTGGGTAAGGCCAAGTCTCTAGACTAGCCGACCCCCGTCCAACAAAATCGAGTCCCTAAACTCGCAAGGAAGTCAAGTCCCAAGACTCGCAGCGGGGTAAGGCCAATCCCTAGACTTGATGCCAACCCCCCGTTCAACAAGGCCAAGTCCCTAGACTTTCTGTGGGGTTAAGGTCAGGCATCAAATCCTGAGCCCTCGTCGAGGCCTTGCGACCAAAAAGTCAAGTCCCTAGACTCGCTACAGGGTAAGGCTAAGTCTCTAGACTTGCCGACCCCCCGACCTACAAAGCTGAGTCCCTAGACTCGCAAAGAAGTCGAGTCCCTAGACTAGCAGTGGGGTAAGGCCAAGTCTCTAGACTTGATGTCGACCCCTCATCCAACAAAGTCGAGTCCCTAGACTAGCAAAGAAGTCGAGTTTGTAGACTAGCTATGGGGTAAGGCCCAGTCACTATACTCGCCGTGGGGTTGGGGCCAAGCATCAGGTCCTGAGCCCTCATCAAGGCCTCGTTATGGCTAGGTGCTTCAGTAAAGAAACCGAGCCCTGAAGCTCGTGGGGTCAGGCCCCAAAATTTGAAGAAAAGACAAAACGCAAGTAGTCTGAAAGAAGAAACATATTTTCATTTCATCAACCAAGTACAACCCTTACTAGGGAAAAGGTGGTGGAGGAGCACCCGCGAGATACGGAGGATGCCCCGGCTTCCCAAAGTTCTTGACATAAGCTTGCGCCTGGGCGTTTGAAGGAAGGGAGGCCAAGCACAAAGTGTGTAGGTCCAACCCAGGGTTCAGTAGCAGGTGTTTGTGCATCCGTTCATGACCCTCTCGGTAGCCGTAGACAAGGTCGTGTCCTGAATAACATTGGCGTTAGCGATTCAAGATCTAATATCCCTAAAATGTTAGGCAATGTTATCCAATTGAGACTTCAAACAGGTAATCTCAATGTTGCGGGCTAGGATTTCAAGGTTTTTCAGGGTCCCTGACTCTGAGAGGTCACCGATGCATGCCTTCACCTGGCGCAGTTGCCCCTTTAGGTGTTGGGCCTCCTGGGTGAGCTTCAAGTGCCCAAACAACAACTTTGAGCGTTGCCCAGTGACCGAGGCCCGACCCTGCTGAGACTCCTCTAACTTCTCCCAAGCAGGCTCCAACTCCGCCTCCCAGGCAACCAAGTTCTACTCGGCCTCAATTTGGGCCTCTTCAAGGCGATTATGGGACAATGACCACTGCGGATGTTTTACTCAACGTTGCGCAGTAGACATTTTAAAACCTTCTTCTTTTGCTTACACCTCTAGGCGGTCTTCTCCAGGAGTTCGTTATGCTCCTGCATGTACTCCACCTCTTTTATCAGCCCATTCTGCTCGGTCTTGAGCTCCTTGATCTTTTGGGCCACCTATTTCATCTTGAAGTACCTGAAGTGGCTCAACGTATTGAGCTCCCATTTGGCCTCCTCTAGCTCCACCAGGTCCTCCCCAATCGTTACGGCCAACTAATCTGCGACCTGCAAAGGAAAAAAGTAGTTATAGGGGTGAGCAGACTCAACAAAATAAGCAGAGTGAAGGAAAGGCCTACCTGGGCGAAGAAGGGTCAGAACAACTAGGCCACTCACTGGTGGTCACAGCATGGGCCTTGTCAAGGTTTGAGGTCACGCCCTGCCTCCCCTCGACCCCGGCAGAAGAGGAAGGGCCGGCAACTGCCAGTTGCTAGGAAAAGTTTGAGAGCAACCTCCAACCCTTGGTGCATGGTCCAAGTGTGACTGGGATCAAGGCCTCAGAGTTGTCGTCCTCGCTCGACACCACG
This sequence comes from Pterocarya stenoptera, assembly GCA_003123785.1. Classification (NCBI taxonomy): domain Eukaryota; kingdom Viridiplantae; phylum Streptophyta; class Magnoliopsida; order Fagales; family Juglandaceae; genus Pterocarya; species Pterocarya stenoptera. The sequence goes on along the minus strand of QEOT01008363.1, from coordinate 119,209 downwards.
ACGAAAGGGGAATCCTGGGAAGCTCCCTTGTAATCAGCCCCGCTAGATGAAAGAAGGGGAGCAGCCCTAGTGGGGGAGAGGCGCACTCGGTAACCTCCTCTGGGTTCCTAGTTACGGCAAAAGGGATGTCCTCCCGTCCTCCTTACTCTTCTTCCCTTTCTCCTCCTCCTGTTGCCTCCCTTTATTCTTCTTCTTCTTCTTCTCCTGCTTGGAAGAAGAACTGGAGATCCCCTTGAGCCGAGTCCTCTCCACCCCTTTCTCGTTCTTCGCTGGCTTGCAACGCCAGAGGGACTCTACTCTTCTTCTTGGCGCCAGGCCTCCGGGGTCAACTCGGGAACCTCGTGGACTGTCTCCTCCCCAAGAGTGTCTTCGAAAGACGTGTTGGGTTCACCAGGAGGGGATGTGCAAGGAATTGAAGAGAGCCGCCTGGAGGTCGTACCCCTCCACCTCTTCCTCGGAAGGGAACATCGGGTTGGGGAAGGACCCAGCAGAAGCAAGCCGGGGACCTGTCGAAGAAGAAGAAGGCCCTGTGGCGGGACATGAACCACTTGGAAATGAGGTGGTGGTCCCCCATGTTGAAGGAACCAGAATCTCCAGGCGCACGGATCCTGCCAGCCCAGGTTTGCGAGTTTCCTGACCTGAGGTGCTTTGGCACAGCTCCCCGACCCCCCAGCATAAACCCTAGAAGAAGAAGAGCCTCCGGCCTCACTACCCGAACTCTTCCAGGGAGGATAGTGACTCACCTTCGGCCGTTTCCCTTGGCAGCCAGAAGAGCTTGAGGCGCGCTTCTACACCCGAGGAGAAGAAACTTCACCCAAGAAGTTCCTGTTGAGTGCGTTCGAACGATCAGGTGTAGACAGGTAGCGCCGGATGTTCTCATCAGAGAGAGCACTCACCCAAGCCATCATTATTTCTAGGCGAGCCTCCTCCCTCCGGTTCAGTGTGAGTCCCAGACTCTCTGAAGAAGGAAGAAACCCCTAGACTGCTTGAACATGGTATTCCTTGTGGACCGCCTCACCCTCAGGGAATTCCCAGCCTAAGCCCGCCACAAAAAAGTACTTTAGGAACCATTCCTTGATGCTCAAATGGCGCTGTTCTAGCGAAGCGGTCTTCAGACCAGTAATCCGAGCCTGAAAATTGTATATGCTCCTTGGCTGGCGATTGATACGATACACCTACAGGAATTCTCGAGTTGTCAAGTCGGGGTACTCATCAGCAGTCCCACTAAGGACCCTCCAGAAGATGACTCAGCTTTACACTAGGAGCCGCCACACGTTGGGATGGAGCTGAGCCGGGGCCAACCCAATGTAGTTGAGAACCTCACGAATGGGGTGGCGGAATGGGAGGCGAAGATCATTAGCAAACATCAATGGGAAGAGGACCACAATAGACGTCACACCGTCAAGTTCACCGCGTGCTCGATCCCTCAAGGAATTTCCAGAACGATAGAGGAAGGAATGTTGTATTTGGCTCAAAAAGCTCTGAGATCTGCGCCGGTGACCGACGAAACCCAATGTTTCCATGCCAAATAAAGGGCAACAATATCGAAAGGTGCTTTAGGGGCCATGACTATGAACGCTGCGACATGGAGATTACGAAGGGGCTCCGTGAGAAGGGAAGATGAAGTCACGGCATGGAAGTAGAAAGCTTGGATGAAGAACGCTGCTTCGTGGAGAAGACAAAGAGGGACTATGAGGAGGGAAGTAGAAGGCTGGGGAAGGGAGGAAGACACGACGGCAGAGGAACCAGTTGAGAGAAGGGAGAGGCTCTCGGAAGGCAGAAATGGAGGATGTGGGAGGCAAAAGAGGGCTCTATATAAGTGAGGAAGGAGGAAAGCGAGCAGGAAACGCCTTAGGAAACATTTTGCCTAACAGTGATGATGCCAGTGGAATGCCTCACGAATTCTAAATGGCACTGGTGGGAGCCGTCGTGTTAGATGTGTGGGGAATATGGACCAATGAGGTCTTGAGACATGGAGAATGTGGTGCTGGCACGTCCAATCAATCGTCGGGAACTCAAATCAAGGAGAGGGATTCATTGAACGGCAGGTGGCCTCGAGAACTCAACTGATGGGTAGATCATTGAAGATGAAAGATGAAAGAGTCACGAAACCAAGGAGACACACTGATTGAATGGACAGGTCACCTCTGGAACTTGAACCGATTGGAGCTAGACAGGTGACCCCAAAAGGCGTACTGGCGGCATCACAACTAAGAGGCACATTGAATTCCCACTACATTTGTATGATAGGAATTCGTGGGATACTGTGAAGGGAGGCCCCTTTGAGAGAATAGCCCACCATAGGGTGGTGATTGGCTTGGGGCTTAGAGAACTACCAAGGCCGGCCATGAGTTACATTGCATATTATCACCGTAGGACACAGCTCGTTAGGAGTGCCCAATCATGGGCACACCAGGCGTGAGACAAGTTGCACGCCAAGGAACCTAGCACGCAACGACATGCTGCCATAGGTACCATAGGATGGCTTGTCCACGACTTGACACCATGCCACGGTAGGAGGGTAGCTATAGGTCTGACCTAGGCACGACCTGACACACCAAATCTCCCTTAGCAGTGTGAGCCGGGCCTAACACACTATCACGACAGGGATGGTAGCAGGCATGACCCAGGCACGGCTTGACACCCCATGATCTCCTTCGGCAGTCGAGTACAAACCAGGTATAAGTAATAGTCATTCCTTCTCAGGAGCCTTTTCTCCTTCTCATCTGTAGGTCCAGTGAGTTTGGCTGCTGTGGAACTGCTCAGGCTATGAAACACGACATCAACGATCCAAACAAAGAATCCTTTACCACCTCCATGCTTAAGGCGTTGATGCCCACTTATGTTGAACTTCATGTAGGGCCATTTCAGGGTTCTAATATTGTTGTTAAAAGCAAAGTTTTCCTAAAATATAAGTCTCTAAGTGTTTGAAAAATAAGTGAAAACTATGTTTTTAATTCAATACATGTTATTTAAACCCATAAAAATATTATTATTATATCTATATACATCTATAAATATATGGAAAATTTTGCCAAATCAAAAGTGTGGAAAAACTCATACGCAGTGAGTTTATCATATAGAATATAAATAATCTATTTTATCATAATTAAATAAATCGTGTGGAAAAACTCAAATTTGTGTAGTGAAAAATACGATACAAATACACAACAATAACAAGACACATAGTGAAATAGTTGTAGAAACACAAGAATCAAACTCATACACGACACATAATTTAACGTGATTTGGCAATGCGCATAAATATACAAAGATGCAGGAAATTTTATTCCAGAGGAGATTACAATCATACACAGTGACTTATAAGAGCTTCACTCACACAAATCTCAACTCTGTCTCACAATATTGCTCTACACCATAATTATAGTGTACATTGTTGGAAACCCTAATTTGACAAAAACTTGATTCTTTGCTCAAACGAGCATTGAGAGCTCGACGAGCGAGCTTGAGTGAACAACCAATGCAATATTGGCTCAAGCAATCTGTCGAGCAAGGCTTGAGTAAACTCTCTGTCTGACGTTTACTTGTGCTACCATCGAGTGTGGCTCGAGTGAGTTCTCTGTCTGGGCTTAATTTGCTCGAGCACCATGTCAAGTAATAGTTGAGCGAAAAATCTATCTGCGCTTTTTCAACTCACAAAACCAATCAGGCTCCATAACCAAACAATCTCCTACTTGGAGACTGATTCTCCATATGACAATCACTATCTCCAACACAAGTTCTATCACCTCTGCATCTCCCATCTTCAAGTCCGAAGACGAACTGAAGTTGAACCTGACCCAATCTATCATGTACATCATCCTCAGTCAGCACATCTACTGGGCGACTCACAACTCCCACTGCACTGGGAATATCCGATCTCGAATCGACCATGGGAAACATCAGAGAACTCGTTGTTGACATCCCCTTCTCTGATATGGGAAACTAATCCCACTTTCTACTGCTAACATGTTCTGGCTTCAATCAATGTGCCCATCTCTTGTGCAATCTTAGCTTCCTCCCTGAAAGTCTAGTCAGCTTCTTATCAGCTAACTCCCACTTGCTCGATCTCCTATCTTGCAATATTTCCCATTATAGCTTGGTTCACCACCTTTTGTCAACAGGATATAGTTTAAGGTTGGTGACCATCGTGGAGGTCTAGTTATGCTAAAAGCTCTACAAGAATCATCTATAGGTGTAGACATCCCTGGAACACTAGATGCTTTGTCCCCGTCTCTCACTACTTTGCACCATAGTCTCTAGAGATTTCCATATGTTTACATGAGGAACAACAAAACTGACTACATTTTGCTTCCCCATCCGATTCACAAAATCAAGCTTGATTTGTCCTAGCTATCAGGACTCTTAAAAGAGTTGTCTCGTGTAATGCATGCTTAACTTGGGTGTTCTTTATGCATTGTTCATCTTTATTTTGTTTCGAAGCGATATGTGTCATATGGAAAGTGATTTTACAGATGTTGAATCACGTGAAGACTGAAGAAAAAAAAATAATCATATTTTGTAGTCTTTATCAGTAGCCCTTATATAAGAATCATATATATATATATGATAGTTTAGCATTTTGATTTGAAAAGTGATCCGTATTATATAAAAGTAAATTTATAAATTGATATGATTTGATATGATTTATTAGAAATATTTTACAATTAAAATAGTTATACAATCTGACGAACCATATCAATGTACATATGTTTATAAATTTACATTTGTGTAAATTTTTGCAGCTAAAACATTTATTTATTTTTATTTAGGTTTATATAAAGCAGTAGTTATTTTTTGAGGTATTTTTATTATAAATGAAACTTACGAATGCAATTACTTCTTGAGAGATCACCTATTTTCCTTATGAAAAATTTTACTCATCATCCTTAGTACACCACATACTACACATAATTTTTTTTTTTTTTTTTACCAAATGTGTGGTGTATGGATGAAAGTTAGAAGAAATCAATTAGTTTAGGAAGAATGAAACAAAAATAAAAATAAGTGTGGTGTGTAGTGTGTGGAGATAATGAGATGGAAATGTAACTCTTAGAAATAATCCTAAACTTGACACACCGTGTACAAATTCAGCAAAATCTGGGGCACAGCTTAAGCAAGTTAGTCAATTGCCTAAGGCTACCCGCACCACCCAAAACTTCTTAAAAAGAAAATCATTAATGGCCTTGAGTAATGCTACATGCAGTCGTAGAGTGCACAAGCACCGTGCAGTCGCTCTAAAAAAGAATGAGGTTCACTATTAAAAAATTAATTTTTTTTCATGTAGGTCCCGTATTTATTTACTTTTTTCAAAGTGATTGCGCGGTGCTTGCGCACTCACGACTGCAACTATCATTTTTCCTCTTAGAAATAACCCTAAAACTAACACACCGCGTACCAATTCAGCCAAATTAGTTGTAAGGCTTAAGCAAGTTAGGCAATTGCCCAAGGGCCCTACACCACCCAAAACTTATTAAAAAGAAAATTATTAATGGCCTTATATTAAGAAATACAAGCCCTTAATTCCTCTAAAAAATTATATTGATGGTATGCAATCTAAACTCTCATAAATAATCCTAAAACTGCCAAAATCCTTTGAATCAATTGGCAACACCTTGGTTTCTTACTAAGAGAACCAAGGATCGAATCTCTTCTCCCCCATGTATCAAAAAAAAAAAAAGAAGAAATAACCCTAAAACTAACACACGTTCAAGTTTAGCCAAATCAGGGACAAAGCTTAGGCAAGTTAGGCAATTGCCTAAGGCCACCCACACCCCCCAAAACTTCTTAAAAAGAAAATTACTAATGGTCTTTTGTTAAGAAATAAAAGCCCTTAAATCCTCTAAGAAATAATATTGGTATTTTAATTATTTAGAAAACAATATTAATTACAAGGCCCCCCAAGAACATAGGTTCATGAATGCATCAATATATGAGGCCATGTTGGTGCGCTTGAGAAATATGAGTTTTAGAAATAATATTTCTAAAACTCCAATTATTTAGAAAATTGGTATTGTGTGAATGCATTGAAGTTAATGGAGGAGGATTTGGAAAATATCAGACCAAGGTTAATTGTGTTGTTGAAATATCTAAGTATCTGTTTTAGGGCTTGCCAATGAGGGGTTCGAGGTGCATGCATGTATTGGCACACCTTGCTTACAGCAAATGCAAGGTCAGGCCATTTTCTAAAACTCATAGATTGATGCACTCATGAACCATATCTCTAAATAATTGGAGTTCTAAATGAGGGTTACCATCATGGAGGTTTAGCTTGATAGAAGTGGCCATTGGAATCTATACTGGTTTAGATGAGGCCATGTTTGTGTGCTTCAGAAGATCTTCAATATACTTTTTCTGTGTGAGCAAGAGACCTTCTTGAGTTTGCATTGCTTTGATTCTTAGAAAGAAGTGCAGTGGACCAAGGTATGATACCCTGTATTTTAGTGTATTTTAATTGAAGGATTATTTTAATTAATTTAAATTTTGGTTCTCTTGTTTTAAATTTATCGATTTCTCGTTAGATTTATTTTATGATTTTTAACTTGTGAAATTTATTATAATGTGCATTTAAATTACTCTTTATGTTAAATTAGTTCAATGCTGGACTTTAAATTATTGTATTGTTGGATTTTTATTATTATTTTATTTTAACTAGTCTCTGTGCTTAAATTATTTTATTCAAATTATTTTTTTGAAATTCTTTTCATTGGATCAATTTGTGACCCAAGTTGTGAAGACTGGACTTCATTTCTTTTCCTCACTTTTTCTTTTTCCCTTTTTATTTTTCTTGTCGTTTTCTTTTTCCTTCTTTCTTTCTCTCCTTTCTTCCCCCTGCTTTTTTTCCTCCCGTGCATGAAGCTCCCATCCCCTCTCCCCGTCCGTTTTCTTCGTCCGCCCACAGCGCCATCGTGCACCGTCCGTGAGCGACACCGCCCCTTCCATTTTCTTCCCCTCCAGCCGGTGACCTTCCCCCATCATTTTCAACTTCTCCCTTGCCGCTGTTAGCCTCCACGCATGGCTTCAAGCTGAGTGATTTTTGTGCTCTAGTGCCACCGCCATTGGCCACCATCTTTTCACCATAGCACCGGCAGCCTCCTAGATGTCTAACCCACCCATCCTCAGCCTCAATCCACCATTGTTGAAGCCCCACCATCTCCATTTTTTATTTGGGTGTTTTGACCTTCAACCACCACCACCAGTAGCTTTACCAACACTTCTAAGCCCTTCCCTAGCCATTCCTTGTTTTCGTTTGTCCCCGGTCAAAAGTTGGGTTGTTGAGACCCATGACTTTAGTCCAAATACATTGTTGCGCCATGGCTATGCCACCATTTCTAACACCTTTGTAATCCTTCAAAAATTATATTATAGTGCTGTAAGTATTTTCCCAAAGAACTTTTGAGATTTAAATGTATTTTTGCGCTAACTCATATTTACTGCGAATTGGTTGGTTGTGCCGGACTGAGTCCGAGGAGTAAGGGGGTCGGTTGGATTGGATGATAAAGTTGTATATGTGATTGGATTATACTGGGATTTGTTGGCTGTTTCGAGTTTAAATATTGGTGTTTTGGGTTTGACATTGGTTATGGTGGATGTTTAAGTTACTATTGAAATTGATAAATGGTTGTTTGGGTGGATAAATATGATTATTTAGACTGTATGGTGTGACGGTAGTGTAATTGTTAGGTGTTATAATTTGAGTTAATGTTACTTGTTGAACTTGTGTTATAGAGGGTCGTGTTGGGTTGCGATGATTGTGAGCTGTCAATATCGTAACGAGTTATGAAAATGAGCTGATTGGTTGGACATGGCGTGTTGGGTTGATGTTTAGGAGGTTATGTGTGAGAATGCTTATACCATGTATTGAAACTGAAGCAAAATGATGTCATGTGTGGGCTGAATAGAATATCAGATTTAGTTAGTTTTATTGAAGTCATATTTATATGGAGTATTAACACGTTGGTGAATTAACTTTTTGTTTAGGTCGTGACATTGATAGAGCTCAAGTTCAAGGCTCTAACAACTCACTACAAGAGTCAGGTAAGCGGGATTTTTATGCTAGACTTTGGATAAAAATAAAATGTACTGAGCTCAATTCTAAAAATGTGTTGTTGTGCTATGAAAAGAAATGTTAAACGACCTCAGTTATTTGTTCTGCATTGCTCATGAGATTTTATATAAAAATAAAGTATTTTTTGGCATGCATAGTGTAAACATGAGCTTATTTTTAGCATTCTATTATTGAACTAAGAGAAATATGAGCGAATATGAAAATTGATAATTTTTGCATGTGATGGGAAGATATTTTGAATCTGTTTTGGAAAATGTAAAGTGATATGCATTTGTTCAGTACTCTATTTTGGAATGATTTGGTAGTTGAAAAACCTTTGGCATGACGTTTTGATTCTGTTCTGACTCTGACTCTCATTCTGATATGATTTTGATTCTGTCTTGTTCTGATATGTGGCCCTATCACAGGATACAATAATGACCTATGGCCCTGTCAAGGGATACAATAGTGACCTCTGGCCCACCACAGGATATAATAGTGGTTTTCTATTCTAAGTGCAATCGCTTTGATATTTATGGTGATTTATGTTCTACTTGACTTTCTACAGAATGTACAGCCCTACCACGGGGTTAAACATGGTTTCTGTTCTAATTATCGTTGTTGTCAAGGCAAACTGGGAGACAGGGACAAGATTTTTTTGTAAATGATGGAACACATAAGAGTTTAGCCAAAAGAAATTGAGAAGAATAAGAAGAAGAAGGGAAAGTGGCAGAACCAGTGTGACTAATGGGAACTAGAGAGCCATCACCTACTCGGAGGTGGTCATCACCTTGATGTTCAACAACCTACAAGTTTAGATTGGCGAGCTCGCTGGTAATGTGATTGGTGGCTACTGTATCAAGGTACCAGTCACTCTCGGAGGTTGGGTGGAGGTGAAATAAGCTGAAGGAGGAACTGCAGTAGTGTATCCTTGGTTGAATAGGTAGATACATGTAAGGGCAGTGTGACCCATTCTATTGCACACTTGACAGATAGGTCTAGAGTCAAGTAAAGATTGAAGGAAAAGGAGTTACCTAAGTACCCAGAGGGTCCACGACCTTGAGTGTTTGAAGTCCTACTGCTACGGTTGTGATTCCCAGGATGGTAGCCACAAAAGCCACGATTGCGCCCAGAAGAAGAATGAGTAGAAAAATGTGTTGTGCGTTTTGGTGATGAGAAAATAGCAATAGTGTTTGCATGGTGCTATAGCCGTTCCTCATGAGCAAGGAGGAGATTGAATAGCTCCTCAGTGGGGATAGGGCCCATACATTATGTAACAGATGAGACCAAAGCATCAAAATCAGGACCAAGGCCAGCTAACAGATATGGAATAAACTCGGCAGAGGACAAAGGTCGCCCAGCGGCAGCCATGGTGTCGGCAAGAAGCTTGGCCCGCTGATAATAAGCTTGGATAGAGTCAGTACCCTTTTTTAGTGAAGTGAGTTGGAGTTGGGTTTGGATTAGACGAGCCTGTGATGCCAAGGCATTGGTGGATTTGAGAGCGAGCCAGACCCCACGAGCAGAAGAGCATCCAACAACTTGAGCAATGATGGATTGAGAGAGTGAAGAAATGAGAGCAGACATGTCCTATTGATCATGCTAAACTCAAGTTTCATATTCAGGATTTAGGTGAGTTGTCTGTAAGTTTTGTGGGGGATGGTTGACAACTGCCATCAACATATTGGTATAGGCATTGCCCTCGGAGATAAGGGACAACTTGAACCTTCCATAGAAGGTAATTATCAAGAGTAAGTTTAACTGAAATAAGATGAAAATATTGGATAAAGGGAGGGTGGTGGAGGAGGAAGAGGAAGAAGTTTGAGCAGACATGGTGGACGGCAAGTCCTTGTTATAGCTCTGATACCATATTGAAACTCTATTGTATATTTCTTTCACACACTATTACATGAGGTATTGCCTCTCTTTTATATACGAGTCAAGGAATATTAGTAAAGGAATATTTTGGCAATAACAAAATTGTACAGCTATGCAGGGCAGACTCAGTGGTATGGTCATTTAGGCTATTGCCTAAGGTCTCCACCTATGTAAGACCCCCTAAAATAAAAATGAGATTTTTTTTTTTTACTTTTTTTTTAAAAATAAAAACTATTTCATTAAATAAAAATTTAAATAATTTTTATAGTTTTCAATATGTGCAAGGCCTCTTAATACTAAATTTAATATTTAATATAATGAGATTTTTTTTATAAGTAATATAATGAATTATTGATATTTTAAATAATTTTTTTAAGATCTTGTTAAATTAAGACTTCATTTTAAATTATTATAAATATAAATTCATAAAAATTATATTTAAAGATTTTAAAAATAAAATTATTTTATTAAAAAGTTTAAATATATTTTATATAATAATTTATATTTTATTATATTAAATTTGTATTGAACCCTGCATCTATAATTATGCATCATACGTCAGCCATAATGAGTGATTTGTTGAGGACTCTAGCAGGTACGGAGGCTGCTTTAGCGTGCGGTACAGAGTCACCGTGAGTGCTCATGCATAGTGAGGCCATGTGAGGAGCAGCTACGTACGACTGCTTTGCATGATTTGTTGCTTGAACATTTTCAATTTCCAGTAAAAATGAAAAACTCCAGAACCATTATTATGTTTGGGGTCCACCTTTTTCTTGATACCAAGGAAAAAGCTACCAAATAGGACTTCTCATGGCCAGTAAGGTTTTAGTTCCGGGTCCTACTCTCGCCCAGATTAGCTCACTGAATACGTCATCCCCACCTGCGGGTACTCCAAATAGCTTTAAAGTTTAAACCCGTTCCACTGCCTATATATTATCGACATCATCGATTCATCAGTACAGCACGCTCATTCTAACATCTCTCTCTCTCTCTGTACTTGCTTTCTACGTGTGACAGAACAGAAATGGCGAAGTCGCCAGAGGAAGAGCACCCTAAGAAAGCCTTTGGATTGGCAGCCAGAGATACTTCTGGGGTCCTCTCTCCCTTCAAATTCTCTAGAAGGTACTCTTTCTTGATCTACATGCATAATCAATTTGTTGGAGCCAAACACAAACGAAATCGGATAATTTTCTCATGAGAAATGTTCTTGGCCAAAAGCATTTTCATGTCCACAACAGGATTAATATTATCAAAACGCAAAAATTCTTATTTTGTATATTCTGAATCGCAGGGCAACTGGAGACAAGGACCTAACGTTCAGAGTTCTTTATTGTGGGATATGCCACTCGGATCTTCACATGGTGAAGAACGAATGGGGCAATACCGCCTACCCACTTGTCCCTGGGTATGTTCTCTTGCAATTCTTACATGTTTTTATAGGAGCTGAGTGGCCTAAAACACATTTATTATCGCTTTTGATGCTCAAAGTAATTAATTTTATTACCCTGAAAAGGAAACGACATTGATTCGATGATATTGGTAATTAATTTATTCTTGGCTAATATTACATGTGTCCACATCAATATTGGATTTTCATTCTCGTTCTCGTCTCTGGCTCTGTAAATCTTTTCCTTCTATCTAAGTTTGTCAAGACCACGTAACCGCAGAACTTATTTACTCGCTATTTTCTTCTTAAATTTACCAAATCAGATGCATTCTGTCCTCGAAAAGATTCTCAAGTTCTTCCCCCTAACTTGACGATGTTAAGTGAGAGATCATAAAAATTGATGTAGGTCTTATAAGATTTATTTGTCGGATATGTGTCTCTAATTTATTCACCGGGGAGATTTTTTCCTTTTTTTTTTTTTTTTTTAAGATGACAATAGTCCAATTTTATTGATTGTCCTCACTTATGCCAAAAGAAAATCGTAGTTACAAACACGACACCTAGATGGTACATATAAACTATAAAATCCAAACCTAGGCATCAAGATGATTATAAACATATAGTTCAGTTACACGGCCAAAAGAAAGACTCATAACCTAAATCAGAACACACCACAAAGAATAAAACCTGCAAGAAAATAAGCACACAAGAAATAGACAAGCAAATCAAGAGAAACTTACTAGGCAGAAAACCTCACGAGACTCTTAGATAGGGCATACCCAATTTATCCATGTGGAGAAGACCCCTCAATTGACTAGGCAACATATGATTTTCAAATCAGTCGGAATTCAAGCCTCAGCCCCACATTTAGCAAGAAAATCAGCCACAGCATTTCCATTACCAAAAATATGTCTCACAGTATACTCCAGGCTATTCAAGCCATTTTTCCGTTTACCTTATGCTGATATTGATCTGTCGATGTCTACACAGTGATCGAATGGATTTGACTTCCGAGTCTTTTTTGCCAAATTCATAGTAAAATCATGTTAACTGAACTGCATGGTGCAGGCATGAGATTGTGGGTGTAGTGACAGAGGTGGGGAGCAAGGTAGAAAACTTCAAAGTTGGAGACAAGGTTGGCGTAGGCTGCATGGTTGGAGCCTGTCATTCGTGCAATAACTGCGCAAACAACCTTGAGAATTACTGCCCAAAATCGATCCTCACCTATGGGTTCAAGTACCATGATGGAACCATCACATATGGAGGTTACTCTGATATCATGGTCGCGGACGAGCAGTTTGTGATCCGTATTCCGGACAATCTGCCACTTGATGCTTGTGCCCCTCTCCTATGTTCCGGGATCACCGTCTACAGCCCCCTGAAATTTTATGGGCTTGATAAACCTGGTATGCAAGTGGGTGTGGTTGGCCTTGGCGGGCTAGGCCATGTGGCTGTGAAGTTTGCCAAAGCTATGGGGCTTAAGGTGACAGTGATCAGTACCTCGCCAAAGAAGAAGCAAGAAGCCTTGGAAAGCCTAGGTGCGGATTCGTTTTTGGTGAGCAGTGACCAAGATGAGATGCAGGTACGTACAGAGTTTGCTAACAATGTTAACAATTTACTGGGCCATGACAATATTAGTGCTGGATATTAATTGGTTTCTAACTTCATCAATAATTAATCAATTTTTATAGGCTGCCCAGGGAAAGTTAGATGGAATCATTGATACGGTCTCTGCAATGCACCCTCTCGTGCCTCTAATTGGCCTGTTGAAGTTAGATGGAAAGCTTGTCTTGGTTGGTGCACCAGAGAAGCCGCTTGAGCTACCGGTCTTTCCTTTGCTCATGGGTAAGCATGTTTTTCGTATTTTCTTTTTATTGTACGTTTTTTGTTAGCAGATGCATTTCCCCCGAAAGATCGTGTTATTGATGAGAATTTTGGATTGACAGGAAGGAAGACAGTGGGTGGTAGTCTTATTGGAGGCATCAAGGAGACGCAAGAAATGATTGATTTTGCAGCCAAACACAACATTACGTCCGACATTGAGGTTATTCCAATGGATTACGTGAACACTGCCATGGAACGACTCCAGAAAGCAGATGTCAAATACAGATTTGTCATTGATATTGGGAACACATTGAAGTCCAACACTTGAACTTTGCTAACTTTGTTATGAGTGTGTCCTATATACTTTGTTACAGGATAGACCTTTTTAATTTCTTAATTTACGTTGCTTTGAATTGTTAGAGATATATTAGGATTGAGTACTTGTTTGATCATTGCCGGTAGAGTTATATTTTGCTAAAACCGTCTCTCCTAATGTATTTTCCAAACTTTGTCTCATGTTCTTGTATTTTGGCGTCGATCTTATTCTTGTCTGTTTTATGTACAATTCTACAAAGATTTTTGGACCAAATAAAAATCAATGTTTGATATTCGAAACCTACAACTCGTTATAGCGTTCCAATCGAACGTGTAATCTCTCAAAATAAATCTTGTGTTATGTATATTCAACTATTCCAGTATAATTAATCTAAGACACCACAAAATCTCAAAATAAATATCTTCCAAAGAAACAAGTCAACCTTGCAAAAAAATAAAAACAAAACTACTAAATAAAATTCTCCAATAACCAAAATGCTCTCTTTGCAGATAATCTACTATGCTCATAGCCTTATCCATACTCCTTATTCTTGATCCTCAACTAAAACATCTGAAAATATTGTGGAGATAAGTGATGAGTTATCATCAACTCAATAAACAGAGATTTGGAGAATATACTATTACGTAAACATGCACCTTTTACAGAGTGCAGAATGCAGAACAAAACATTTTTTGTTTCAAAATGCAGAACAAAACATTTTTACTTTCATAATGCCGAACAAAACATTTTTAGTTTCATAATGCAGAACAAAACATGTTATCAAAATATCAGAGCGATAGTTTAAGAAATATTCATATACAAAAGTCATTTGGCTTAATATAACTGAAAATCATCATATCATATCTAAGGATCATATTAGAACAGATGCTATGTTTAACCCCCATTGTAGGGTTGTGCACGTTTGCGGTTAGCCAAGCAGAACATTTTGTTATTTTGTCATCAATGTGATGCACTCAAAACAGAGACCACTATTACATATCGTGGCAAGGCCTTCAATTGTATCCCATGACAGAGTCAGAGGCCACTATTATGTCCCCTGGCTAGGCCAAAGGCCACTATTGTATCCCCTGGCTAGGCCAAAATAGAAATATTGGTACCAACACATTAACAGAATCAGAAATATTAGAATCAGAACCATAAAACATAAAACATATTTGCTTAATAGTATCACAACCTAAACCATAAAACATTCACCAAAAAGTTAATATTCCAAACAAGCATGCCACTAACTTTACTAATGAACCCCAAACCAGCATAAAACCCAATTCATTAACGAGATCCCACAACCCAAACTACATATTCAGCTTGCATAAATTACTCACAACATCTAAAGAAATTTACTACCTCATAAAAATTAGCCCATCCTCCTCGTATTTGCTTAACCATTTACCTCTAACCTACTTTTATTTATAAACTCATTCAAACAATTGAAACAGGCAATTGAAACATGCACAATTACTAGTCTAAACAGTCACACATAACAGCCCAAACAACCATACTCATCAACCCAAATAGCCACCTATCAACCCAATAAATCACATATCAACCCAAACAGTCCAACTCTCAACCTCGGCGACCAACAAGTCAACCCAAAAAGCAGTACAATCCAAGTCTCCTCCACTCACAACTCTACAAATTCAAGACTTCTGACATATCAAACAACAACTCAACAAGAAATAACACCATTTATACATTCTACCATTCAAACATAACTCATTTAAAATTCTAGTAATTTCCAAACATTCATATCACACACATAACAATGTAAAAAATGCGCCTAATATTCTGAATATTGTAACTAACCATGTGCGATGACCCTGTGGAATTAGAGAGCGAAATGACGCTGGTCTAGGGTGTTAAAGGCGTCTTTGGCGACACTTCGAGTAAGGATATGCAATGTCATGACCTCCATTGGTATGGCACTAAGAGATGAACATAAATTTTAAAAGAACAATGAACGACAGAAAACCATCGAGGGCAGAAACTCCAAACAGGGGACAGAGAAACTCACCAATGTTGGCGATGTCGAGTGCTATTGGTAACAGAGCCCACAGACAGAGGCAGTGGCTTACTAATTATACTATGAAAAATGTCACTAGGGCAGCAAAATACGCACCATGGGAAAGAAATAAAGAGGGGAAGAGAGAGAGAGAGAGAGCAGAAGTTGGAAAGAGGAAAAACCCGATGAAGGGTCGAGTGGTGGCTTCCAAACATGACGGGGCAACCAAAATTGGCGTTGGACAGTGGCGACGCACCACGGGGAGGGAGTACTCTACAATGGTGAATTTGTGAATGAGAATTTGTGGGGCACATAGAGATAGAGAAGGGAGAGAGGACATGAGGGAGATGGAGTTACCGTTGTGGCCGTGTGCGGTGGTGTTTTGTGGTTGGAGCAATGGTGGTGGTGGCAGATCTGTGTACAACTGAGGGGGTGGCTGGTCTATGTTCTCTTGTCGCGACTTGTGACAGTGCTTATTAAGGCACACATTTCCTTTGCCTTAGAACATTGTGCTCAAGAGGATGCTTCTATAAAAATCAGCTCATAGGCAAAACAGAAAGGTGTGGCCGTGGCATTGGATGTTGAATAACAAAAAGCATGATGTGCACTGTAGTAAAAGATTCCAAAAGAATTTTACATAGCTGAAATATTACTAAATGGCATGTGATTCGAAATTAATGGGTTGCCACCTGTTGTGGTCTATATATACTATGAGTCATTGTACAAATGTAGCGAGGAAAACTGATGGGAATGAAAGCAATTGAAATGAAAAACAATTGATTGAGGCCTTTTGAAAAACACTATCTGTGCTATCATATTTGCTTGCTTCTTTATGGTATCGGAGCTGTAAAAAGGACCTACGTCCATTTCTTCCCTAGCTACACACCATGGAACCAGAAAAATCAACACCAACTGTAAATCCCACCATCATAAACTCAGCCACCCATTTTATCACCCTGAAGCTCACCATTGACAACTAGTTACTATGGAAAGCTCAAATCCTCCCATTCCTCAAAGGCCGTTTGTAATTCGAATATCTAGATCGCTCTATCCCGATGCTTTCTCCTACAATTGATGGAATACCAACCCATAGTACACAAAATGGGTCTACAAGACTAGTTGATTATTTCTACCATTAATTCCTCCTTGACAGACACAATTCTAGCCCAAGTGCTTGAATGCACCACCTTACATAGTTTGTTCTCTACCCAAACTTCAATACATACTATACAAACCTAGTACCAGTTGGCAACACTAAAGAAAGGATCTGAAACCATCACTGAGTATTTCCACAAAGCTAAATCGCTAGTTGCTTCCCTTGGTGCTGCTGGACAACCACTTTCTTCTTCTGAGTTTATTACTTACCTCTTGGTTGGTTTGGGTACAGATTATGAGTCCCTCGTCACCTCTATCACCACTTGAGCAAATTCTTTGTCCTCATCACAAGTTTATAGTTATCTTCTCAACCACGAGTCATGACTACCCCATTAGACACAATCCCTTCTCTCAGGTAGTCCTCTTGTAGCCCACACTATCACCATCAGACCATCCTCAACTCCATCTAACCGAGGTCATGGTCGTGGCTATTGGCGAGGTCGTGGTTGTGGCCATGGTGGTTCCTTTTCAACTCCCAACTTCTTTTCAAACCAACCCTATACCAGACCCATATGCCAAGTTTGTAAAAAATTTGGTCACACAACTTTATCATGTTATCATCATTGTTTTAATCAATCTTACTAAGCTCCAACACCACCCTCTCTTACTGCCCACTATACAGCCCTTCCAACTTCAACATCTCATCTAAAAAATTGGTTGCCAGACATGGCAGAAACAAATTATTTCATGGCAGACTTCTGCAATCTCAATTTGGATTCTACTCCTTATCATGGCACTAACCAAGTCAGTATTGGAGATGGCTTCTCTCTTCCCATTCAAAATACTAGCATTGCTCAGCTTCATACACCCTTTGGAAAATTTCTTCTCCGAAAAATTTTGAATGTTCCTTTGATTACACGCAATTTATTATCTATGTGTCAATTTTGTTAGGTAATTCTGTCTATTTTAAGCTTCACTCCTCTAGTTTTTTTGTGAAGGATCTGCATACTCAGGAGGTACTCCTTCAGGGACCCGTTAGGAATGGCCTCTATATTCTTCCCTCGGATGCTGAGATCTCTTCTCCCACCACGTCTTCTTCCTCTACTATTTTGCTCTCACATAAGTCCTTCATTGGTGAAAGAACATCCCCACATATATGGCATTCACGCCTA
Organism: Pterocarya stenoptera; assembly: GCA_003123785.1. Lineage (NCBI taxonomy): Eukaryota > Viridiplantae > Streptophyta > Magnoliopsida > Fagales > Juglandaceae > Pterocarya > Pterocarya stenoptera. The sequence continues at coordinate 101,473 of QEOT01008363.1, read as the reverse complement.
GGCCACCCTTCTCCATGTACCACCTCCTTTACCATATGTCGGTTTCAACTTCTAGTCACTACTAGCAAAGCTTCTTCGCCTTGCTCTCCCTGCTCTAGAGCCAAGTCTCATGCTCTTCCTCATCCTCTTTCTCCTCCCCATTCACAGAAGCCTTTGAACTTTTATTTCTTGATGTTTGGGGGCCAATGCCTATGATATCCTTTACTAGTTATCGTTTTTATCTTTCAATTGTAGACAATTTTACTAAATATATTTGGTTCTTCCCACTTCACACTAAGTCTGATGTCCCTATTATATTTTTGGCTTTTCGTTACATGAGTAACACTTTTTCTTCCAATGTTATTTCTATTCAATCTGATTAGGGAGGTGAGTCTCTTCCCTTCCTGCTTTACTTAAATCATTCGACATTTCTCATTGTATCACTTGTCCATATTCTCATCCTCAAAATGGTAATGTTGAGAGATGTCATTGTCACATTGTTGAGACTACGCTTTCACTTTTAGCCTATACTTTAATTCACGACAAAAATTGGATTGAGGCCTTTCAAACTACTGTTTTCCTTATCAATCATATGCTCACACCAATTTTTAATAATATTTCACCTTTTCAAGCGTTTTTTCATCATTCCCCCGATTATTCCTTTTTGCACATTTTTGGCTATGCGTGTTGCCCCAATTTACGTCCATTTAACCATCACAAAATGGATCTTCGCTCTCAACTATGTGTCTTCATGGGCTATAGCCCAGATCATAAAGGATACAATCATCTACATCTCACGTGATGTTCGCTTTAATGAGGCCTGCTTCCCTTTTGCTTTTGCGTTTGGCCCCTCTACTGCGTTGGGCCTAGTCCACTATTCCTCTTAGCCCTGTATTTCTTCTTCAAATCTGTCTCCCACCAGGCCTGGTCCTTTCCTTCACTCAATTAATGAGCCCATATCATCTAACCCACCTATATTCACTTTGGGTGCAGACCTTCCTCTCTGCATCCTTTCCTCAATCTCTCTTGTCGTCGTCTTTTCCCGACACAAACCCTAATGAAGCTTCCTCTACACTCTCACAAGCTGCATCTCTCTTGCCTCTTGTCCCTCTGCCTTCAACAACTCACCCTATGGTAACCCGTTCAAAAGCAAACATACATTGTCCTCTTCTCCAATCCAATGGCACCATCCCGTGGCCCCCTCCCAAACCTTCCCTCTCTCTCATTGTCTCTGAGTCCTCTGCCATTCCTGAGGAACCTTCCTCTTACATTGAAGCTTCCAAGTTCTTGGAGTGGAGTGTTGCAATGGCCACAAAATTTCATGCTCTTCTCCAAAATCAAACATGAGATTTAGTCCCTCTCTCATTCGATCTAAATGTCTTAGGGTCCAAATGGGTACTTAAGATCAAGGGGGGTGCTGATGGAACCCTTGAAAGTGGCAAGGCTCACCTTGTGCCAAGGGTTTCCACCAACAAACTGGTCTTGATTATATAGAGACATTTAGTCCTGTTGTAAAACCAATTACCATTCGTCAATTAGTCTCCATTGTTGAGATTAATAAATGGCCTTTGCATCAACTTGACATTCATAATGCCTTCCTACATGGTGACCTAGAGGAGGACGTCCACATGCAACAACCCCATGGGTTTGTAAATCCTAACTTTCCTACTCATATTTGTAAATTGCGAAAATTCATTTATGGCTTTAAACAAGCCCCTAGGGCTTGATTTTCAAAGCTAAGTAATAAATTGTTAGCACTCGATGTTCATGGTTCAAGATCCAATTCCTCTTTTTTTATTTTCTTTACTACGTCTGATTCAATTTATGTCTTGATCTATGTTAATGACATTGTTGTGACTGGCTCAAACTCCTCTCTCATTACTATTTTATTATTGCCCATCGGTTATCCTTTCTAGTCAAAGATCTTGGTACTTTGCATTATTTTTTAGGTATTGAGGTCTATCGTGATTCCAATGGTCTGTTCATATCTCAGGCACATTATATTTCTGATTTATTAATTCGTACCAACATACATAATTCAAAACTTATGTCCACCCCTATGTCTGCCTTGGTGAAGCTTACTACTCTTGATGGCTCTTCATTTGAGGATCCTCAACTCTAGGGTGGAGTTCGATGACGCGTCTTGAAGGGACGATGCTTGCGGTAGAATCTAGGGTCGAGTGGCGCACGGGGAAGAGGATAATAAGAAGGGAAAAAAACTGCAGGGAAGAGAGGGGAAAGAACTTAAGGAGTGGGCAAGGAGAGCAATTGCAGGGAATAAGAGAATTTGAGAAAGTGTGGAGGAGTGAATGGGAGAGGAAGTATTGGAGGAGATAAAACTAAAGAGGGAGGGAAAAACCATCGGGGAGTGGGGGAGAGAATGAAGAAGGAAAAAATAAGAGGGAAAAGAAAGAAGAGGGATTCGTGGGCGTCGGCGTCGGTGTTACAATCTCCCCCTCTTATAAAAATCCCGTCATTGGAATTTGCTGGTACCTCAATTAAGGCCTAAAAACTTATTCATCAAATCCATTCTACGCTTATTTTAATCCTCGATCATTATGTCGAACCTAATATTCCATATTCTAACTATCCGATATTTTCGCTCAGGGCCTCTCATACCTCTTAATCTCCTAGGTTTTCACATTTGTGCACATAGGATTGGTCGTCATACTCTCTAGGTCCAGTTCATGTTTAGAAATACAAATCTCAGCAATGAAATTAAAACATAATAATAAGTCCACCCAAATCCTTAGCTTGACTTCATATAAAAATAGTAAATAGAACTCTCCACATAATATATTAACCTCATACAAATAGAAAACTAAAACTCTCCAAAGTCCGTGGCCTTTAATTTCACACTCGATTCATGAAGATATTCAACTGTTACCTTTATAGTACATCCCACCTAATCTCATACCTATATCAGCTCTATTTCCTCATTAGCGCATGTCCATGCCTTCTACTTTCGCTATCTTTTACCTCGGAACCCTTAAAAATCTCTCATTTATGAAATCTTCAAACTTGAAATCTATAGCCACAAGATTTAAGTCATAAGTGATCTCAAGTCACAACCAATATCCAATCACCACTAATGTTTACTCTTAACTCATCGCATTACCAACAGCCACACTTCCATTGTGCACTCTGATAACTTCACCAAAATGTCCAAAACTAGGATCCTGAATATGACTCTTACCACATTTTGATAACAAATAGACTTTTTGTCTCGATTTGCTCGAATGGTGGCTTGATTTCCTATTGAAAATGGCATTCAGATATTTGGCTTGACTGTGGCTCCACACTTTGCTCAACATTCCGCTTCAGCGTACACTAGATAGATTGTTAGCTCGACATTCGCTTGAAATTCCACTCGAGCGAACCCCAGGTTGATTGTTCGCTTAACACTCGCTCAATAGTTAGCTCGAGCGAGTGCCAAGCAAATTGTTCGCTTGACAGCTTGCTCGAGCGAATGTTCATAAACTATGGTTCCTGTGCTGTTAAGTATAAATAACGTTTTTGCACGGTTTTGAATAATGTTGCAACTAAAACAGAGAGAAAAGAGAGAGAACTCCTTTTGTGAGATTTTGTGAGCTCATTGGTGTATTGAAACTTTTGGGATTGAGGAGTGATTTGCGATTACTCTCTTGTACTCCATTTTTATGAAAGTTAATTCCTTGAGACCGACTTCACCAGTGGATGTAGTCTTGTTCAAGCCAAACCGCCAATGGTGTTTGCTTTCGCTATTATACTTCAAAATAGCTGTTGATAACCAGTAAATCCCCACAAATTGGTATCAGAGTGCCAGGCTCCGTGGAAGATCTTGAGGGATGGCTATGGCAAAGTTTGAAGTAGAGAAGTTCGATGGTCAGAATAGTTTTAGTCTATGGCGCATCCAAATAAAGACTCTGTTATGACAACAAGGCTTGGGAAAGTTCTTGGATGAGAAATGTGTCGGATGAATCTTCTACACTAACAAAGGAAGATGAAGAGAAAGCACATAGTGTTATTCTATTGTCTCTCTCCCATGGAGTATTGCGAGAGGTTGCTGATGAAAAGTATAACACTTCGGTCCTGGAGGGGTCGGAGAGTTACTACCTTTCACTTAAAATCATATCTCACAATATAGATGTAATCTCCAATTTCTCAATTACACATAGATCTCATTGTTTTAAACCAACTACTCTAAAGTAATTAACTAGGAACACCACAAGATCTCAAAATAAACATCAACCTTCCAAAATAACAAGTCAACAGAGAAAAACAAATCTATTGAATTAAACTCTCCAATACCCAAAGTACTTTCTCTGTACTAAATTCACTATGCTCAGATAGCCTTACCCATACTTCTTATTCTTGATTCCCCGCTGAATCATCCAAATCATCTGAAAAATATTGTAGAGATAATGAGTGGGATATGAACAACTTAGTAAGTAGAGCATATACAAGTATGTAAATATGAGCCTTTTCACAAAGTTCAGTATATAGAACAAAAAATTTCAGTTCCAGAATGCCAAACCAAAAAATATGTTCTCAGAACATTAGAGTGACATTTCAAAATGTTCATATTCAAAAATTCTTTGGCATAACATGATTGAACATCATTATCTTATCATGTCATATCATATCAGAGACCATATTTAACCCCCATAGTAGGGTTGTACTATCCTCGGTGACCAAACCAGGCATTATCAGATTGTGAATATTTCCCTTATTCATTCTTAGAGCACCGAGTGTGCGCATATGAAAGATCACGTAGAAAAATCACTTTGTTTTCAAAGTGGGTGCACTCAGAATAAATATGTGGGTACCAACCATATAACAGAACCAAACCATTGGGCCAGAACCAAAAACAGAATCAAAATGTCATACCAAAGGATTTTCAGATGCCACATCAGATCAAAACAAAGTACTGAGTAGATTCATATTATTTTCACAATATTATAAACATATTAGAGCATCTTCATATAATCAAAACAGATTCAGATCATCTTCATATAATAAACACAACTTTTCAGATTACATATTCGCTCTTTTTGCACTATGCAGAAATAGAATGCTAAAAATTTTGCTCATGTCTACATTAGTCATGTCGAAAAATACTCTCTCTTTTATAGATATTTCATGAGTAATGTATAAAACAACTGAGGTTGTTTTCACATTTCTTTTTCAAAACATAACATGTAAAGTTTTCACAAATCAAATTAGTTCATTTTCTTTTAATGCAAAATCTAGAATATGAACTCCGCTTACCTTGACTTTTTAACTTCTCTAAATTTGCTCACAACAGTGCAAAGGGAATATCAATCGTCACCTATAAAATAGCTACATAACTTGCTTAAATTTTCAATTGAACATGTACTTCATAATTAAAACCCTAGATATTAAATGAAAATCTATATTCTCTTAGAAATCCTAGAACCCTAAAATATCATCACTTCCCATATACTTTGGTTTTTCACATAATTTCTCCAAACAATTACTTGATTAAAACCTAAGATCATATTACTCGTAAATTGGTCTTAGAATATTATCATGCAAGCATGGGATCTTGATACCAATATACATATTAAATTGATGATATCCACTTGTGGCATGTAAACCTCTGCAGCCCATAACCCAAAACAAAATAGCATACTAATATCCAGAAATAATTAAACCCAAACCCGCCTAAGAAATCAATTTCCTCATAAACTTGGGATCATTAGAAACAAAAACAAAATCAAGCCCAGAACACTTGAACATCCAAACCCATTAGACCATAATACAAATAAATGGCCTTGAGATAATTGCACACACTAGCGCTACTGCCAAGTGTCCTCATCTAAAAGCAAGCACGTGAGACAAAAAGATTATGCAATTGATGCTCACCTAGGGGAAACCTGCAGGCACCAAGCAAAGGAAATCCACTTCTCCATAAATTGGGATTGCCCAAAGCCAACCCCAAATTGTTCATCAACAACATAGTGAACATGTTTCTACCTATGATCTCTTACTGGGCATCCTAGAGGATTATGGATGAATCCGCCACATGCAAAACAAATTCGAGGCAACATTTCTTACTTTAAAGGAACCCACATCCAATTCCCTTGCATCGTAATTATCCACCCTCTTGCAATTGCTTTTGTCAAATTCAATTCAATTTGAACCCGAAGGAAATTACCCCATCCACAACCATCTACTTGGACATCAACATTGATTACCCTACCGATAGTGTCGCCAATCTGTTCCCTACAATCTCTATTCATGCATGCCAACAGTAAATTGTGCATTTGGACCAAGAACATCTCCTATGCAAAATTCATCTTATGTGGTAGAGTAAAACCATCAAAAGGGTCGAGGAGAATCACGTTGTTGTTGGCTTGGGTGGCGAAAGTCATCACGAAAACATTAGTTCTTACCTCTTGAAAGAGGCTAGTTTGCTTAATCTCCACACCTTAGGCATAGTGGATCCTATAATCTCCTTTATGATATTCTTCTTCGAAAAGACTCCCTACCAAGTTTCTATCTCCCTTATTATTATTTTAATACAAAAACTCTTCTTCCACCTGTATAACAGAATGTTCTTCTTCCATTAAGCATAGAAGTCCACCATTCCTGCATCATAACTATAAAACTTAAGCCC
>QEOT01008363.1:64787-75680 GCA_003123785.1 Pterocarya stenoptera | reverse complement strand
TACAACTGAACACGTAAACAACAACAGGACCACGAGCACTGGTAAGACCCCGGACGGCACGTCCACTACAAGTATCAGTATCTCGAGCCCGGACTGAGCGAGTACGCAGCTAACGCACAGACCACAACAGCCCGGCCGTACGATCACCAGCCGTAACATCGCTCACCACTCTCGACTAGATCTTGCCCCAGATACGTTCGACCCAAAAGCTCAAACCTCACTCAGGTCAACAAAAACAACAAAACCAGAAAATAAAATACAACACTACAACGATAAAAGCCAACAACAAAACCGGATGAACAGTGCGCAAACGGTCGGCAGTGGCAAGTACAGGATACTGTTCACACTTGGAGGAAATCGTCGGTCAAAGATGAAGGTTTCGGAAGCAGAGAATCCACATAAGCCGAGCGTGGCGTCGACAAAGGACTCCTCGGTGGCGCGTGAAGGTCACGTTCCAGCTAGATCCGGATCTTCGTCCCGTGCGTGTGGGCGACACGCCACTCCGATGACGCCAAATTTGATAGACTTGAAGATCGACGGATGGGCGTCATGACGGTGAGACGCGTGTAGCAATTCGACGGCCGAAAATACTCGAACGGTGATCATCCCTTATTTGGCCTGAAAAACATAAAAAACAAACAAGAAAAATACAATACGAAAGGAAAAGGATAGAGGGGAGAGTGGGGAGGAGCTGAAGCTCCCACCCCCTCACGATGGATCTGGAGTTTCGGTAGTTTTAGAGATCAGAGAGGGGAGCATTCGTAAGTCTCTCCCATTTTCGTTTCCGGGTAGTTTCCCCTACAAATTTTCCTAGATCTTCAACCTTAAACATTACAAATGGAAGGGAATTGAAAAACTTAATGGAAAATGATAGTATGCGCTCTCATTTTGCCTCATCATTTTGACTGTCCATATATTTATTTATTTATTTTTCAAAAATTATTTTATATATATAATTATACATAAAATAATTTTATATTATATGATGAATTACCAATTATATAAAATATTTTTATATATACTATAATATATCATATTATATATATTATCTAATATATCAAAACACTGAATCGAAATCGATAAAATAGAAAATATCAGTTTAAAAATATAAACGATATGATATGGATTCTACAAATCTCAAAATTAATATATAGTCATTACCGCCCCCGCGAGTCAGCGAGCGGAGTTACATACATGAACCGGAGATAGGTACGTAGTAGTCACATTCTTAATAGCTAATTGAGTACGTCAGCAATACGTCATCCCATCCTAAATTCCAAATCCCAACATGAGTCCCTCTCTCCCTACGTATATTTATCACGGCTTAGACATTATAGCCTATTCCAACGAAAAATGTGGAATTTAAGTCGTGTTACTTATAATTCGATGAGGACGTCAGAAATTTAAAAGAGAAAAATTGTGATACCTCATATGCTAAGGTAAGGATAGGTGATAAATGAGATCCCACATTATTTAAGAAGGAAAAGTTATTGCTGTTTATAAGATTTCAATGAGATTCTAATTATATCATTGACTAATCTTTTTAAACTATATATCATATAATTTAGACCTTTCAATGGAACGTTACAAATATAGTAACATTAATTCATATACATATGTGCATACAAATCTATAGACTGTACCTAAAATAATTTTAATAGCTGGTAAGAACTTATATCCATGATATAATCAATAATATATTTAATTATATCTGAATGAATGCTGATCAGTCGAGTCAACTAGAGGTGAAAAAAAGGGGTGAACCGGTAAAACAAACTGAACCTATAGGTTTGATCCGGTATCGGATTTGGTTCGGTTTAATACGAGTTTCATTTTTCTCAAAACCAATCAAAAGGTTTCGATTTTCCTTTTTCTAATATCGGACCAAACCGAACTGGATTGGCTCATATCTATATTTTAATTTTTTATATTGTATAAAATATTTTTTTTATTTTTTTATATTATATATAATTTTATATATAAAATAATTTTACATTATATGATAGATTACTAATTAACATAATAATAAATTTTAAAATCATATCACTATAGTCTATTGTATTAATAGTTATACTAATACTATATCACTATATATTATAATATACTACAATATATTATCACTATATTATTATATAACTATATTATCATTTCCCAACTTGAAACTAAACATTTATTAACAAAGCAAGAGTGAGCATAGATATATGATTTGAATGAAAATAATTAATATTGTCTTTTGTCCAAGGAAGATATTAAACTTTTCCTCCTATATTTATACATATAATTCTTCTTAAAGTAATATTTTAATACAATCAATGTAAAATCTACACCTAAATATCCCATATCAATATAAGTTTACATCAATTTTTCTCAAAATCGATAACAAGATTTCAATTTTCCGTTTTCTAGTGCCGGAATAATTACACCCTTATAGTCAACGAGCGGATCAGTCACATGCATGAACCGGAGATAGGTACGTAGTAGTCACATTCTTAATAGCTAATCGAGTACGTCAGCCCATCCACCAGCACGAGTATTGTCAATAAGAGCACTCCTTGTCCTTGGGCACCACGTACAATCATCCGAAGAATCCGAAGCCATTACCTCACGTACTCGCTAGCTTTAGCTCACCCAATACGTCATCCCATCCTAAATTCCAAATCCCAACAGTCCCTCTCTCCCTACGTATATATATCAAAAGCTTATCACGGCTTGGACATCCCCAAACAACACATCTCTCTCCCTCGTTCTACACCCAAGTTCTCTGCATAAAATCTCCCTCATTTGTTAGTACTACTTCTTTCGAGAAAAAACAAAGAAAATCAATGGCAAAAACACCCGAGGAAGAGCACCCTATCAAGGCCATTGGATGGGCTGCCAGAGATTCTTCTGGCGTCCTTTCACCTTTCAAATTCTCCAGACGGTACTCTCTCTCTCTCTCTCTCTCCCCCCTTACGTTCCAACTTCATTGATTGTTATTGCATTTTCCTTTTTCTTTATCCTTTCTCATGTTTGTGAGTTTTCGGATTGTGCTAAAATGGTATGTTTGCAGGGAAACTGGAGAAAAGGATGTAAGATTTAGAGTTCTTTACTGTGGGATATGCCACTCGGACCTTCACATGGTCAAGAACGAATGGGGCACATCCATCTACCCACTTGTCCCTGGGTAAATTTCTATGTCATCACTACAAGTGTTCACTTTAGATCATGTTAATGATCCAATATGATGTTATATATCTGGAAATCAATGTGATTTTTAGCCTAAAACAATGTCAAGAAACACGTTCATTTTTGGAGCACAAAGTAAGTACTGCCATGAAATTGGAGTTTCAATTCAATTGCAGGCACGAAATTGTTGGGGAAGTGACAGAAGTGGGGAGCAGAGTGAAGAAAGTTAAAGTGGGAGACAAAGTGGGAGTAGGATGCGTGGTTGGTGCATGCCACTCCTGCGAGAACTGTAACAATGACCTTGAAGTTTACTGTCCAAAAATGATATTATCCTACGGTGCGTGTTACTACGATGGAACAGTTACATACGGAGGCTACTCAGACACCATGGTAGCTAATGAGCGCTACATCCTCCGATTCCCTGAAAACATGCCACTTGATGCTGCTGCTCCCCTCCTTTGTGCTGGAATCACAGTTTATAGCCCATTGAAATATTATGGGTTGGCAGAGGCAGGAAAACACATTGGGGTTGTTGGCCTTGGTGGGCTCGGTCATGTGGGTGTTAAATTTGCCAAAGCTTTTGGAGCAAAAGTGACGGTAATTAGTACCTCCTCTAGCAAGAAAGATGAAGCTTTGGAACATCTTGGTGCTGACTCATTTTTGCTTAGCTCTAACCAAGAACAGTTGGAGGTAAATGTTAAACCATAAGACTTCTTGTTCCCATTCATTTATTGATGCTCCCTGTGACCAGATGCAGCTGTTTAAGGAATGGTTGTGACAAGTATTAAATTTGTGCAGGCTAGCCTGGGCACGTTTGATGGTATACTAGATACAGTATCTGCTATGCATTCGATTCTACCCTTAATTGGTCTATTGAAATCTCATGGAAAACTCGTAATGTTGGGTGCACCGGAGAAACCGCTTGAGCTACCCGTCTTTCCTCTACTTATGGGTAATTTCATTTAAGTCTATCACACATGTTTTCCTTTGTTATAATTAAGTACTTGCTGTTCCGTTTTGTTCTTTTATACCTATAGAGTTCTTAATAAGATTAGCTTGAACAGGAAGGAAGATGGTTGCGGGTAGTGCGACTGGAGGAATGAAGGAAATTCAGGATATGATAGACTTTGCAGCAAAACACAAGATCACAGCAGATATTGAGGTTATTCCAATAGACTACGTTAACAAGGCAATGGAGCGTCTTGCTAAGGGTGATGTCAGATACCGATTTGTCATTGACATTGGAAATAGCTTGGCTTCTTCCAACTGAAGACTACCTCAATCAATCGGCTTGTCTTAGTTTTCTTGAATTTGTGCCAATGAATCTTTTTAAATATTGCTCAAGTTTTGCTTTCATCTGGAGCAAAACATGATTGTACTTATAATTAAAGTATAACTAATAAATGTTGAATAAGAAAATATTTGAATTTTTCTATGTATCTACTTCAATTTCTTTCAGGGTATTAACTCGTAATCCCTGATCATAATCTTGTGTCAATAATGAAGCCCAACAGCACCTTATAAATCCCCCAAGATATGATTGACCGATGCTTCGAAGTTTTTTTTGAAAATTTTCAATACGTGGCTGCGCACGTCATTATTAATGCATAATTCTTAGCGTTTTGTACATTGATGATGTCGTAAATTTGGGTTTAGTCATGTTAAACACGTCTTAAAAGAGAACACCTATATACTGTTGAAAACTGGAATACGTGTTTTGCATCTTGTTCCTTTACACATGTAGTTAGAGAGGGTAACTCAGCGGCACATTGTCTTGCAATACATGCTTAGAATGTTGAGAATGTTGAGATGTGGGAAGATTATATTCCAGACTTCCTTTCTCAAGTTTTATGGCTTGATAAATGTCTGTAATCATTGTTTATCTTCAATAAAGTAGTTTTTCTATCAAAAAAAAAAAGAGAACACCTACATACATGCACGAGAATTGTTCTAGTTTTGGTATGACTTCTATGTGGGTGGTCTCATTGCGCAGCAATCTAAGCAGAGACATGATGTTGGGATTGGGTGGTCGTGGAACAATGGTTGTGAAATCAACAGGGAGATGAAAAATTACAAAAGAGAATCAGAGAGGGAGAGAGATTGCGAGTGGGAAAAGAGAGCTTGAGGAAAGGAGAGGAGAGGGACGGGAGATTGGGCCATGGAAGGAGGCACTGCTGGTGTAGCGACGCCGAACTAGAATAGGAGATTATTCTGACGGCTAGTTAAACAACGGAAGTAAGAGATTGAGATTAAGAAAAATCGTAAATAGAGAGAAACTCTGAGATTAGGGTTTTATTATAAAATAAATCAATCATCTTCTGAAGCCCACAAGTAGAGCTTAAGCTAATGAAGAATGGCAACACTATAACTAAGGCCAAACAATAGAATAAGAAATAAGATCATAACTATAACTAAAATGTAGCCTAAGAATCCAGAATAAATCGTTACTAAAGATAAACATTACCATAAAGTAAAATTAATGAAAAATGAAAGAGTTTACTAAAACTGACGATTCGGAAGGAAAAATCGCTGATTTTGGAGTCAACAAGGGGCCCACCAAGCAAAGCATGGTGACTATGACATACACGTCGAAGTGAGCTTTCCGGATTAGGGTAATATGCACGATTCTGACACCTAGAGCCAAAGTTATAATTAAAGTTCTAATGTCGCCACTTCTTTTTGCCCAACTGAAAAATAAGTATCCTCGCCTAACCGAGGAAATATTCTTCTCCCCCAGCTCTACCTCTTCTCATCCAAATCCTAGGAAAACTTATTTCTTCCTACTAGTTTTGTGCTGGCCTACCTTCTCGAGATAGTCCAGTACTTTTAACATTTCATTTGTCATCTGAGCCTCATCAGCCTCGGATTTGGTTTCGGATCCCCTTGCATCAGCCCCCTCAAGTTGAAAAGAGCTTGCCCCTAAGTTCACGCCATTGTCGACAAAGCAGGGGTTGAGATGTTTGACACTGAAAACATCTAAAGTCCTCGTGTGATTGGGAAGACGTAGTCTATATGCATTGTCGTTGATCTTTTGGACAACATCACAAGGTTCAATCTTCCTATCCTTCAACTAATTGTACTCTCCAACAGGAAAATGATCCTGGTTAGTACATACCAAATAAGATCTCCAACATCAAAAACTACCTTGTAGCGACAATTGTCAGCATAAACCTTGTACTTTGCATTGCTCGCCTGAATTGTTTGTTTGACTTGGTCATGTACTCCCCAAAGATGCTCTGCCATCTCCTCAGCCTTAATGTTCAGGAGACCAATCCGTGCGACAGGGACCAAATCAAGGATGCCCGGCGGATTTTGACCATACACAACTTCAAATGGGCTTAACTGGCTAGTCCGGTTTGTTGGATCAGTTGTAAGCAAACTCTGCCCACGATAAGGCAAGGTCCCACTGTTTTGGCTTAATACCAGCCAAACTTCTTAGGAGGTTGCCCAAACTTTGATTCAACACCTTGGTGGTAGGCACTCGTAAAGTTCAGCTTTGTTCTAAGTTTTTCCCACAAACTCTTCCAGAAATTACTCATAAACTTTGTATCCCGATTTGAGGTGATAGACTAAGAAACACCATGTAGGTGAGCAATCTCATTGAAATAAAGGTAGGCGATTCGGGTGGCGTCCATGGTCTTCCTACAAGCTACAAAATGAGTCATCTTAGAAAATCGGTCGACCACTACGAAGATTGAATCCATGGCACGTTGGGTCTTGGGTAAACCAAAGACAAAATCCAAAAGGACATCAAGCCATGGACCATCAGGTACATGTAACAGAGTGTAAAGGCCAATTCAAAAAGGTTCCCTTCACTCTCTGGCACACAAAACATCTCACCATGTATTGTGACGCATCACTGGTCAACTTGGGCTAGTAGTAATCTATGGCAAATAAAGCCAAAGTTTTTTCTCACCCAATTTGCCACTTGCCATGTAGTTCCCGTATAATGTGTTCTCTTAAGGAATAGTCTGGGACACACAACTATGGGCAATGCTATAAAAAACCATCGTGGAAAGGAAAATAAATTCGCATACCCTCAATTACTTCCTTAATAATCTTTTCAAAGGACAGATATTTGGTGCACAAATCCCTGAAGGTGTCAAAGCCAGCCACCCTGATACTAATGGTGGTACGATTGCCACACACCGGCTTAAAGCTTTTGCAACTCAGTTCAAGCTCCTCGATTGGCATTTCAATGAGAACATGAACTCTTACAGATAGGCGACCTACTTTGCATGTCGTCTGCTCAGGTTGTGTTGCTCGTTGATGTACTTCAATGCCTCATTGTTAGTAATTAGAATGAACTCCTTTTGTAACAAATAATGTCCCCAATGTTTCAAGGACCGTATAATAGCATAGAACTTCAAGTCATACGTGGAATAGTTTTTCTTTGATCCTAACAGTTTCTCACTGAAAAATGCAACAAGTCATCCTTCTTGACTCAAGACACTGCCAATACCCACTCCGGAAGCATCGCAATTCAACTCGAAGATCTTCTCAAAATCTGGGAGTGCCAGGACTTGTGCTTCAATCATCTTCTGGTTAACCCGCCAAAAATTGCTCTCTCCTTCCTTACACCACTAGAATGACCGTCCTTTCAGGCACTATATGATGGGTGTTAAAAAAGTAGTAATTTCTAACCAACACAACACCTAGAGAGGGGGTGAATAGGTGTAGTTCAATTTTATGGTCTATTTAAAAATATTGTTAAACAAACAATTAATCAAAGAGACAAATCACACAAATAATCAACACAGAGATTTGGTCACGAAGTGAAAACTCATTCGAAGAACCTCTTCAAAATCTAAAACCATTCTGGGTGTAAGATACCACCTCAAATCTACTATAGAAACTTTAGTTTATTATAACCAATTTAAAGACACTCACAAAACCTTTGTAGTAACTAAACTTGGCTTGCAACACCACGAGTGACCCACTCAATCTCTACACGCATTGAGTGCTGGAACTCTGACCTTTCTATAATGTCTCATGAGAACCTCTCACACTCTACAGGAATAACAGCTCTAGAAACCTTCCAGCCAATGAACACGTCCACTCCAATGGACTCACCTATGTTTGATCTTGAGTGTGATATGGTGGAGGTATATTTTCCAAGAGATATTCAACTTTGAATGTGGAGGGGAGTCTCCCTCAAATACGCTTGTAAGGAGGCCGTTTCTTTGGCTCTCTTCCCCTGGCAAATGGCAGAACAAAATGTCCTATTTATACCGCCCAAGAAATGAGACATGCAAACCCTAGGAAAAATTAGGTTTTCTGAACATTAGCTTGAGTGAAGTGTCAAGCGCACATTGTACTTCTAAAGCCACTCGAATGCAATGTTGAGCAAACTCTCTAGATATCCATCGCTCAAGTGCCATGTCGAGCGCGTTTCGAAGAATCTGGATGAGCTCTGCTCGAGCCTCTGTTCAGCATTGCCTTCCGTTCATGCGCAGTGTCGAGTTGAAGTTGAGCAAACTCTCTGTGTGAGCTTAGCTAGAGCGGTGTGTCGAGCGTCTGTCAAAAGAACTCTCTGTTTGAGTTTCGCTCGAGCGCCAGTCGAGCGCAGGTCAACCACAGGTCCTATATTTGTTCTACTCGAGCTATGTTGAGCTCACTTGACCTCCTTTTCACTTTGAAACACTTCAACAGTTGTTACAACACAATTTTACAAAGGATTTCGCAAGAATATGCCAACACACTCATTTTTACCTTAACGATCTCCCACTTTGGCATTTCTGTGACAAAACCTTTAACCTATACATTGGACTTAATCCTGACACACCCCACACAGGATTCCCAAGTTCAGGTACATTCACGAACAAGTTTGGATATTTCAGCACACCTGACAAACATGTACCAAAGTAAAAGTGCAAGAAATATTCATACATGTGTAATCAATATCTGTTGTCCAATTTAAAAGCACTAATTCAAGTATACACATGACAGGCACAATTTTCATTGTAAGAATCTTCATTAAGAAAAGATCAGACATTAAGTTTCATTTAAGAATTCAATACAATGACAGCTCAAAAATTGTGTTTTACAAAAAAGTTTACTATGGTTAGCTTCCATTACATATCATTACTCCCCTATCATCACTCACTCCCCCTTTCATCACTCCCTCTACATATGTGCTCCCCCTATGTGCTTCCCCTATGTCATCACTTTTCCTTTTTGTCACAAAATCCAAGGGCCCTCAATCATCACTATCAGATTGACTGCCACCATCATCCTCATGGAGGAGCTCCTGAATGTTGTTGAAGCATTGGGTGACAAACTATTGAAAGCCATCAATGCGACTGTCAAGACGAACCTAGAGGCCATCAACACATCTATCAAGTTGGTCCTGGAGGCCATCAAGACGTACCAAGTAGTTAAGAACCGTCTGCAAGCTAGGCTCGGTTGAATCGGGTGCAAAACTAGGAGGTGCCAAGCTAGAAGGGCCTGAGCTAGAGGGTCGAGAGCTCGACCTGAGAGGTAGGTGCAGAAAGATGCTCAACATTCAAAGGTTAAGGGTGAATGTGAGCACGGCTGAGCTGAATAGTCTTATGACCAATGAGAGGCTTAAGGTATGGGAGGAATGGAGACAGACCTAGCCAAAGCAATTTAGGTGATGAGGCAAGCAATTGGTAATCCAGTGTGGGTTTTGTTGAACTAGAAGGCCTCAAGCATGACCCGACAAAGAGGACTCCCCAAATCAATAGAGACGTCATTGATCAGGGCATAAAGAAGAAGGGTCCAATCATACTCGAGATCACTGTGATGACCCGTAGGGTAGAGGTTAGTAAGGACAATCTGACTGAGGAGTAGGTAGTTAGGTGGAAACTCAACTGTGTAAAGGTATCCTACCATCGTAGTCATTGTACCGCCCAGTCAAGCATTCAGCGATAGCTGATATGCGAGGAGGACGGGTGGTGATAAAAGGATAGTCAAGGTTCGATACCCAAGGGGCATGTAGCAACTCGGCTAACATGCCCAAAGTCACCGAGAATTGGATGTTCCGAAGACTCACAGCAAAAGATCCATCTTTAGTAATGACATGAATGTTGGAGCAAAAGTCCCTTACCAACTCCACAGAATGAAGGGGAAGAACAGTGGTTAAGGCTTGCCACTTGTGGGACTCGAAAACATAGGCACAATGGTCTCGGTGAGCTCACCTAAGGAGAGCTCATGTTCAATAATCAGGGTACGCTAAGAGAAATTTTGCGTATACAATTCCCGCGCCCTAGCATTATGGAAATTTGTTTGGGTTGGAGCAAGAGGATTCTGGCAATAATGCACATGTCAGGACATGATTTTGGTTGTAGACATAATAGTAACCATTAGACATGGCTAAAGGCAATGTGAATGACCCGATGTATGCATGTCTAAAATGCCCAATGCATGCTCATGCCAATGTGACCTCCCTAAGAACAAACACCTTTTGATGGTGTGGATTGATCTTTCCACACATTAAAAACATCCCCAAAGGGTGTTTACAAGCACACCAACCAAATCCAACATTTTTTCCATCAACATCACCATTTCGCAAATCATTTTACAACTAAATCTCCATGACCCAACAAGAGAAATGAACATGAGATGCATGTTTAATGCAATGCATGGTTAACATGCCATGATACTAAATACAACATCCAATATACTGTATGAGGAACCATGTACATGCAGCCAAGTCGATGTCTCAGACTTTTCATCGAGCATCTGGTGTGTGTGTGTGTGTGTGTG
>QEOT01008363.1:0-58187 GCA_003123785.1 Pterocarya stenoptera | reverse complement strand
AAAAAAAAAAAATTGACCATAAGAAAGCTCTCTGTATAACCAAAACCATCTTCAAGCAACAAAACCATCAAGCCCCAAAACTTCCAACTTCAAACGACCAAACCAAGTCCACTCTGAAATCTTTGGCTCAAAAGCTATCACTTCAAATGAAGAAACTTTCTACAACTCTGAAAAATATGTGAAATGAAGTGGTGGGCTATCACGTGCTCAGTAAGTAGCAATTTCATAGGGGTGTGGGAGTTGGCAATTTTCTTGACTATAAAATAAGTGAATAAATTCTCAATAAAATAATGTATAAATTAATGTAAGCAATATAATTTTATCTCAACCAACATATTTAGCCAAACATGATAATAGGGAAATCATCAATATAACACAAAGGTAACACATCACAATGACATCACGCCATGAGGGACGCATCAATATACCACAAAGATATCATGCCACAAAGACATCACGTCGTGAGAGACATCGAACATGTCACAAAGACATTCATATCATGAGCTCAAAAATAAATAGTATGATCACATTTAACTTTCAAATTTAATAAGTCATATATCATTTTTCAAGCATTCTGACCATTACAAAATTCACACAAATCCCACAAGAACAACCAAAATAGCATAAGAATGTGCACAAATCCAAAATTTATACAAGTTTGCAAAATAATACCCAAGTGCACCATTCCAAACAAAACCAACAGTTATTTTATTAAAATCCTATTAAAAATCCACTTACTTCGATTTTTAGTCAAAATGATCACCATATTCTTTTGCCAACGGTCACTCAGAACCTATTTCGAGACTATTATAATCCTTCAACTTCTACGCTAAAAAAGATCTCACTTAACTCTAAAATCTTATACAATCCTTAAAATCATAAGTATAGACTTGTTCTAAAAGATTATCCTCCAAAATTGATAAACTCCAAATTTCTAGGTTGCAAATACACTACCGAACAGCACATACTGATACACCGGCATCTATCCCCTTATTAATTCAAGTAAATAATACCTATACTCAACCATATAATAGTGACATAAAAATAGATTAATTCTAGCTAATACCCACTACTACCACTTGAATATTAATTTCATCTTCAATACAACCTAACAACACAATCAACTAAGTATATTCTCAATGATTCACAAAAACAAATCTTAAAAAATCTCATATTCAAAATTCATTAAGGATGGGTTTGAGGGCAAAGACAAGATGAGATTTCTCATCTTCATCTCATCTCATCATTACACTTTTTCAAATCTCCATATAAAATATAATAAATAATTCAACTTTTTCAAATCCCAATATAACTTTTTCAAATTCCAATTCAACTTTTTCAAATTTCAAAACTAAAAAATAATATTTTAAACTTTAAAACAAAGCACAAAATTCTCATCTCACCCCCCAAACTTATCCTAAAAATACTACTTATGAGGGATGAAAAATTACCTAATATTTTTGTTGGTGGCGATGAAAAAACAAAGTGTAGTAGCTGTGGGTGGAGGTTACATTGAAAGAGAGAGAGAGAGACGAGATGTGGGGTTGAGAGAGAATCTTAGAAAGAGAGAGAGAGAGAGAGAGAGAGAGGTGTGAGAGAGTGAGTTTAAGGGTGGTAGAGGTGAAAGACGCGATGAGGGAGGTGGTGTGTACGACAGGGAGCAGAGAATAAAGTTTGTCATGAGAGAGAGAATAAGGGGGACTTACGAGAAGGGGAAAGAAGATGGGGGGAAGAAAAAGAAAAGGGGGGGTTGGGCCTTTATGCATGAATGAGGTTTTGTTTTTTGGATTATTACAGCCCCCTTCACAATTGAAAAACAATGTGAATATAGAAAAAATCACAACAACACAATTAATAACAAAAAGAAGTTACAAGAAGAGATTTACATTGCCATATACATAATAGAAAACCAATGCAACAATTACACAAAACTTCCAGGGGGCCCTCGTGTGATACCCCATATTTACGTGTATTTTGACTAAGTAATTATTGCATTTCTTAAGACTATGGACTTTCTTGTTTTAAAATTTAGATAATTTACGTGGTATTATTTTAAGATTTTTAACTGTTAATTTAATGTGTTTTCTTGTTATTAATTGTTGCTCATTATTTAAATTGGTCTTTATTTTAAGTTAGTTTATTGTTGGATTTAATTATTTTATTTTTTATTTAGTCACTGTATTTAAATTAGTTTTATTTAAATTGTTGTTTTGAAATTCTTTCCGTTGGATCAATTTTGTAATCCAAGTTGAGAGGATTGGACTTTATTTCTTTCCCTTCATTTTTCATTTTCCTCTCTTCTTTTTCCCTTTTCTCTTTTTCTTCTTTCTTTTTCTCCTATTTCCTTTGCTTCTCCCAGCACATGCGCACGACAGCCCCTTCTTCTCTCCCGTTCGTTTCTTCTTCCTCCACTCTATGCCGCCGTGCACTACTATGACCGTCACCGCCCCTTTCCTTCTCTTCCCCACCAGCCGGTGACCTCACCCCTCCGTTTTCAGCCTCTTCCGCGCCGCCGTTTGTCCCCATGCACAACTTCAAGCCACGGCCTTCTTTGCGTCCCTAAGCCACCGTCGCGCCACCTCCAGACACCATCTTTTCACCACAACACCAGCAGCCTCTCAGCTACTTAACCCACCCATCCTCAGCCTTGATCCACCACCAATGAAGCACATTCATCTGTATTTTCAATTTGAGCATTTTGGCTTCCAACCGCTGCCCACGTTGCCACCCATGGACAACAACCACCACCATTAGTTTCACCAACACCCCTAAGCCCTTCCCTAGCAATCTCTAGTCTTCATTTGTCCCCGTTCAAAAGTTAGGTTTTTGAGACCCATAGCCATAGTGCATTCTGCACTATTTGGTTGCTGTGCTGCCACTTTTAGCACTTTTGTAATCCTTCAGAAATTATACTATAGCGCTGTAAATATTTTCTCAAAGAACTTTTGAGATTTAAATGCATTTTTGCACTAACTCATATTTACTGTGAATTGGTTGGTTGTGCCGAACTGAATCCGAGGAGTAAAAGCGTTGGTTGGATTGAAGGATGGAATTGTTGTGTGATTGGTTTATACGGAGATTTTTGGCTGTTGGAAATTTGTATCATGTCTTGTACATTGCATAATTACACGCATGTTCATGTTTGTAAATAAAAATTGAGTTTTCGCATAATTGCATACATGTTCATGTGTATAGTTGAAAATGAGTTTTCATATGAGAGATGATTTTCGGTTTGTTTGAAATGAATTAATTGAACAGTTTGAAAAAGAAAAAAAGACTATAGGGATAGTGGTAAGCAGAGATGGTGGTATAGACCCGCCTGCGATTCCCGCCTACGGTGCACTCAGTAGGGATGGTGGTAAGCAGGGATGGTGGTTGTATCCCGCCTGTGATTTTCACCTACAGTACACGTGGTAGGGATGATGGTAGAGTCCAGCCTGTGATTCCTGCCTATAGTACTTTGATATGTACCCCTTGTGTAGAAAGGAACTGCAAGGATGGTGGTATAGTCCCGCCTGTAATTGCCGCCTACGATACACGCGGTAGGGATGGTGGTATAATCCCGCTTGTGATTCCTGCCTACGGCACAGGCAGTAGGAATAGTGGTAAGTATGGATGGTGGTAGAGTCCAGCCTGTGATTCTTGCCTACAGTGTCCGATAAATTATTTTATATGAATCATTTTCTAGGAAAATGATGGATTTGAGTCATTTTCAGAAAAAATTTGGGAAATGTTTTAATAGAATATTTTGGGCCAAAATGAGATTTTGGCGTGCGTTAGAAAATATTCATTTTTTGAAAAAATGATGTTTTGGGTTTAATGCATGCTTCATCATATGCATGCATAATTGTTGGTTGCATTAATGTATTTTTATCTCGTGGGTTGTTTGAATTATTACCTACATGTGGTACCGTTTTATGATACTGTAGATTTTGATACAGATGAGGATGAAGAGTCTAAAGGATCGGCTCCGGAGGGAGTGACATGTGGTTGCTTTTGGATTATGGGATTTGTTTCCCTTTTGTCTATGTAATTGACTTTTTACTTTAAAATGGATAACTGTATAATTTTAAGTAATACTTTTATTTAGGTAGTTTTGTATTTAAAATTCTGGTACTTAGTCAACTTATTTAATTTATCTGCTGCAACTTTTGTGGTGCTCTTGCTACATATTACACACATTTAAGTACTTGTCGTTAAGATGCATGACCCGTGTTGTCATCATCCCGACATCACGACTCCCGAGTTTCTGTACGTGGGAGTCGAGGCATCACACCTCGGCCATAACATTGTAAATCAACAACCACAAGTTCACAACTCCAATCACACAGTCACAACAGAGAACCAATGCCACATATTCACATAATCCTAATTCCAACAGGTTTGATTTTTAAGGTTAGTATAGAAAGCCACTTACAATAAGAAGGTAAAATTTTTAGATAATCGAGGCAGCCTGAG
Source organism: Pterocarya stenoptera (assembly GCA_003123785.1). Classification (NCBI taxonomy): domain Eukaryota; kingdom Viridiplantae; phylum Streptophyta; class Magnoliopsida; order Fagales; family Juglandaceae; genus Pterocarya; species Pterocarya stenoptera. The sequence continues at coordinate 53,729 of QEOT01008363.1, read as the reverse complement.
CTGTGTTGCTGGTTGTGGTCAATCACATAAGTGGGTGATGCAGTGGCCTCTAGGGTGGTGGTGTGGGTGTCTTGGGCAAAGAGAGACAATGTGTGCGTGTGTGTGTTGAGGGTACAAAGAGACAAACGGCACAAAAGGGAGATAGACATAGAAACAGAGACAGAGAGAGGGAGGAGATACCAAGAGAAGGGCAAAGTTGGGGGCTAGTGGCCTGAAAAATTCATGGAGAGAGGCAGAAAGCGATGGAGACAAGGAGGGTAAAGGGGAGAGAGTGCGAGAAAGAGGGAGTTTGGGGTAGATAGAGACCAGGAGAGGGAGTAGCCCATTGTAGCAGTGCTGAATAACGGGGCAAGGAGGGGGTGGTGGCTAAGGCTAGGGTTTTGAACCTAAAAGCTTTGAATTGTGAGACCGAGAGAGGGGGAAGAACAAAGACAAATCAAGGAGGTGAAAAGGCTTACTAGTGTGAGCTGGCATAATGGTGGCTGAAACGGCGTGGTTGACAGAAAATTCAAACTACACATAGAGAGGGAGTATGATATGAAGAGAGATAGGGAGAGAGAAAACCAGAGAGAGATTGAGAGGCTTACCATCCCGGTTTCAGTGTCGAAAGGCAGAATTAGATGGTGGCGATTGGGCAAGGCTTGGGCTACAACAGTGACTCAAAGGAAAAGAAAGAGATGGGGCGGGGTGTTCGACGCAGGGGAAAAATGAGAGGGATGCAGATGAGATTGTTGGTAACGTGAGGCGCCGAGGCATGGAGGACGGCAGTGGTGGTTGTTGTGACAGCTACAAAATAGAGAGACAGAGAGAGAAAGATGGGAGAAGCCTTGGCAGGCGAGAGTATGCCTCGGTTTTTTTCGCAGGTAAGATGAGATAGGCCTATTCAACTGGGCTGCATTTTTTTCCGACCCGGTCTGAAACCAGGATAACCAGATTCCGGTTTAGGGTTCTGGCCCGGAACAAATCCGAGCCGGTATCTGGATATCAAAACCCATATATATCCAAGTCGGGTACCGGATTTAAAACCCAGAAACTGGCTTTAAAACCCGGTACCCGGGTGTTTTTAAAAAAGAAAACCCAGGTCAACAAAACCCAAACCCCAGTGATCAGTCCCATTCCCGTCTCCCCCCTCCCTTTCTCGTACATCCGTCTCCCATCCTCTCTCTCTCTCTCTCTCTCTCTCTCTCTCTCTCTCGGGCAAAACCCTAGCCGCCACCGTGTGTCGTTCTTCACTCCCCACCAGTAACCTCTCTCACACATGCAAAACCCTAGCCGCTGTCGTCTCTCTTTCAGTCTTCACTCCCCACCAGTGACCATTGGTCCACGATGACACAATCTGTCTCGCCGCCAACGTTTCAGCAAATATTTTCCCGATTGGTCTCCTAGATGTGTTTTCTAAGACCCTCTTGGGTAAATGTTTGCGTTAATATTTGATTTTGAATACATTTTTTTTCCGTTTCCAGATTTGCAAGAGGGTCCCAAACCAATGGATGCTGGTGGCTATCGGGGAGATCTAACAACTGTTGGGTGCTCTGTCTAGGTTTGCTGCGACATCTTCATCCTTGTGCCGTCGACTTCATCCTTGGGTATGTTTTCTTTTCTCTTTGTTGATTTTGGGTTTGTTTTGATGAGAATGTTTGAATGTTTAGGATTATTTTTATGGATTAGATCTGTTTAGTTGAACAAAGGAAAAATAAATAAACATTTTTCTACGCACTTGAAGATTGGGTTTTTGCCATGTACATAAAAGGAAAAATAAATAACAAATCTATCTAGATCTGTTTAGCTGCAGAATGCTAGAGTTGTGGGTATCGAATCCAAGAAGTTTTAAGGCCATTGAGAGGTGGGTTGGCTTCAGAAATATGTTGAGTATGTTTCAGAAGTATGGCTTCTATTCAGTGTAAAACATATAAAGTTTTGAATAAAGATGACCATTGGATATGGTTGTTTGAAAGTTTCTAAACTTGTCTTTTTTTCAATGGGCTTCATAAGGTCTAACATGAGCATGCAAGATAATGGTAAACCTCCAAAATAGAGATATAAAAAATTTCTATTCAAGGTGGCTCTCATGACAACTTACTTTATTATATAATGATCGAACCTGATCTATTGTGGTGGGATATCTAAACTCTTTTAGGTTCTTGTTTATTAATTTTGCTAAGAGAAGTGGCTGTCTAGGGATATCTATTTGAATGAAAACTCTACAAAATATTTGTTAGTGTGGGTGTATTTGGAGAAAAAAAAATGAGAATCCATTTTTGTGCTTGGATTCTAGGTAATAGTTGAACATACATGTTGTGGTTGGCCAAAGTTGCACCTTTATGCTTGTAATTCAATGGAACTGCGTACTAATCAAGTCTGGATCTCCTACCACTTCATGTGCTTCCCCTAGTCAAGTTTGATTATCTACATATTTCTTTGACTTTTGTGAGATTCTGGATCACATGATGAACATGACTTGGATTGATCTTTTCACTGATTTGGTAAATTAGGTAATACCTAGATTTTACTATTAGCTCTTCAGTCAGGTTTTGTTGCTTTCAATAAAGAAATTTCCAATGATTTCTCATAATTAAGCTTTCATTTTAAGGGTATGATATCATTAACTCGCAGTTTTTTATCTTTGTATAGAAGCATCGAGCAAAGCTGATTTTGTTCTCATCTTAATCTTTAATTTAGAAAGTGGAATTTGTCTTAATCCCTGTTTGCTTATAAATATATATATATAATCCTTGTTCAAAACATTTTGTTTTTTGCATAATCTCTTTCAGTCCAATTACTTGAAGTTTGCTATTTGGCGTAGAGATTAAATCATTGATGGACATGATACTGATTTTGTAATTCATATATTGTAATTTTGTATTTTGTAATGTAATGTATAAATAACAAATAATGTAATATGTAGTGGATTGCATTGTGATGCATGCATTGATGAATTTATATGCATTTAGTATTTAGAACACAAATATTTTGCGTTCCAACTTGACCTCTTAGAATTTTTTTTAATTAAATTAAGACTTTTATATAAAAAAATAATTATGGTTTGAAATTTTTTAAATAAATATAGGCTTTTGCATAAAATGAATTGTGCTTTCAAATGGATCTTTCTTGAAAAAACTTTAATAAAATATAGGTTTTTACTTGAAAAAGAGTTATCCGGGTATGAACTTTTAGTAAAAAAACATTAAATATAAACCTTTAGTTAAAAAAAAAAAAAAAAAAGGGTTCCCGAAATCCGGGTTTTAAAAAATTTAGATTCATCCGGGTTTCGGCCCGGGTCTGATCTGGGCTAACCCGGTCCGGGTTCCAGTCCAGATTTGAAATCCAGGTTCCAGTCCAGGTATACACGGGTTCCCGGGTCAGAACCCGGATGAACAGCCCTAAAATGAGATGAGATAAGTTGAGATAAAAGTTAAAAATTAAATAAAATATTGTTAAAATATATTTTTTTAATATTATTTTTATTTTGTGATTTGAAATTTTTGAATTGTTTATATTATTTTGTATGAAAATTTAGAAAATTTATAATAATTAAATAAGATGAGAAGAGATGAGCTGAGAAAAATTTTGAAAACAAATGAGGCCGAAATACAAGACTCCTGGAGGGAGTCTTCTATCCTCTTGAGTTCTTTCTGTTACTTGCTAATTCTAATGCATCTATTCTTATAAAATGCAATTGTAGCGAGTGACAAAGCGAATCACAAAATGAGAAAGCTAGAAATCGTTAATGTATCATAGAAGGACATCCTCGAGTCCAATATAAAATAGACAAACCTCAAAGAATAAAAGGCACAAAATGAATGAAGAAACGTTTCTCTACTTTCAAGAGCATTTTATAGTGTTTAGATTAGTTGGTGAGGTTTCCTATTTATAGAAAATGAAAGGATACAAATTTACAATTCAAAGAAACATATGAAGTTTGTGCGATGGCCCAATGGTTATGGCTCTTGGCCCCAACTGGTGTGCAGTGGTTTGGAACACCACACTGCCACGTGTACAAAATGCACAAATATTTTAAAAGAATTAATCTTTGCATCATCCTACACACCACACACCAATGTATTTTTTATTTTTTTTTATTTGTTTATCTTATTAAATGTGTATTATATAGATGAAGAATAAAAAAATATAAATATTTCAAGAAGAGTAAAATTAAAAAAAAAATTGAAAAAAAATAAAAAACACATTTGTATGTGGTGTGTAGGATGATGCATAGCAATGCTCATTTTAAAAAGGATTTCTTCTCATCAGCCGGTTTATCTAATTTACACTCTACATGGCAAACCGAGTTCACTAACAAATGAACCGGCTCTTCTCTCTCGCCCCCCACATCTTCCCTTTCATCTCTTCCTCCCCACTCGGTTTTGTCTCCTCTTCTCGATGAATCTCCCGTGCCTTCCTCCCAAAAATCGGTAGAATGTGTGCAGCTCCTTCGTCTCCACGTGCCTTCCTCCCCACAACGATGGCCTCCCATGCATTTCCCCACAGTGCTTCACTCCTCTCACTGTGATTCTAGGGCAAAGCCCTGCATGATCCAGAAGCACTCCTCTCACTGTGATTCTAGGGCAAAGCCCTGCATGATCCACTCTCTATCAGTTCCACCATTTTATCTTATTCCAGAACCTCACTTGCAGTGCGACAAGTATTCACCTATTTTGGCAACAGCTTGATCTTCGTTCCCTATTGATCTTCTTTGGAGTACTTTTTATTTTTTAGATTTTGAGGTAAATCCAAATGCGCGCATACATTCATTCATACACATATAGCAGATAGAGAAAAGCAAAATCGTTGTGTTCCATGATTAAGATCACAAGGCGTTCAAATGGGATGAAGGATGGAGGAGAGAAAAGATATGCTCTTCTTTTAGCAGCAAAGGATTCTGAATACGTGAAGAAAGTATATGGTAGATACTTCAATGTGTTTATTGCTGCTTTTGGGGAAGAACTTAAGGCGAGAGGTGAAAGAGAGGAGGTGCGCGTTTCATTGGCAAGGAGAAAAAAAATTGTCAGGTCAGGTATCATGTGGTGTTAATAAAGAATGGTTAATGTATAGAAGAATTCATTTAAAATTCATCTAAAAATCTAGAAAACCCAACTAGTAACCAAAACGGATAGAAAAGAACAACTATAAAAGATTGAAATTAATTAAAAAAAAAAAGGGTGAGCAAAAAATTCAATAAAAAAATTTAAGAGGTACTGGCCCGGCCTTCCTCCTACCACAGTTGGCGGCAAGTTTAATCTTGGAACTGGGAGAGGGTAGTCTAGTTCAAAGACGAAGCTAGAATTATATGTTTGGAAGGGTTGAATATTTTTAGGCTAGAATAAATAGTTGAATTGAAATTTTTTGGAAATGCCATCAACAAAGTAATACAATAAATAATTAAAATGAGGAAAAATATAGAAATAAACAAATAAAATTCGAAATTTCATTCTTCCAATAATATTCCAATAATATTAGAAAAAAAAAAAAGATGCTAAACTTTGAAAACGATTTATATCTGAATTATAAAAAACATGGATAATTATATATGAAGGATAAATTAAGTTTTGGGTTTTCTGAATAATTTACACACGATGAAAAATGAGCATTGCTATGCATCATCCTACAGACCACACACCAATGTGTTTTTTATTTTTTTTTTCAATTTTTTTTTATTTTACTCTTCTTGAAACATTTATATTTTTTTATTCATCATCCATATAATACACATTTAATAAGAAAGACAAATAAAAAAAATTATAATATGTAGTGTATAAGATGATGTAAAGATTAATTCATGAAAAATATATCTCACAGAGATTGTTATAAATTTTCACGTGATCTCCACAACCATCCAAAACCGGACCCACGTCTTTGACCCTTGAGAACACTGGTCTGAGAGATTCAGGAATGAGCTAATCAAGTACGTCAGCCAATTTAAGACAAAAAGTAGTCAGCAAGATTACAAAAGCCATCACCTCACGTTTTTCCCCCATTTGCTCACCCAATACGTCATCCCAACCCCAATTCAATACTACACTACTCCCCCTATATATACATCGAACGCTTGTGTTTGGCCTCCACAATTCACATTGTTATCTGCTTAATCTCTCCCTCTTTGTTATCTTCTTAAACTCTCACTCTATTGTTACTATTTGTTAGTTGTTTTTAAGTACGTACCTACGTATCTAAAAAAATAAAAATGGCGAAAGCACCCGAGGAACAGCACCCGGTAAAGGCCTTTGGATGGGCAGCTAGAGATTCTTCTGGCCTTCTCTCGCCTTTCAAATTCTCCAGAAGGTCCCCTCTCGATCTCTCACTCCCCACCTATTCCATTCTTACTTGATCGGTTTTCCATTCCTTTCTGTTTTCTTCTCTTAGCATTTAAAGTAAATACATTAATGTTTAATATATAGTTTCAAATTTTGATCAACTAGCAAGGAAAAGGATCCATGCATTGTGATTGCCTCTCATTGGTTGTCGTTATGTGTTGTTTTCTCATGCTCTTGAGTTTTCAATTTGTGCTTTAAATGGTATATCTATAGGGCAACCGGAGACAAGGATGTAAGGTTCAAAGTTCTTTATTGTGGGATATGCCACTCCGACCTTCACAAGATCAAAAACGAGTGGGGTAGTTCCAAATACCCACTTGTTCCTGGGTAAGTTTCCATTTCATTTTAAGCGATTGTGTAGCCTAAAAAAAACGTCAATATAGATCTTTTGGTACACAAAGTAACTACTGCAGTCTGCAATAACATTGGACTTCCATTTTAATTTCAGGCACGAAATTGTTGGGGAAGTGACAGAAGTAGGGAACGAGGTGAAGAAAGTAAAAGTGGGAGACAAAGTAGGAGTGGGATGCGTGGTTGGTGCATGCCACTCCTGCGAGAACTGCAACAATGACCTCGAAATTTACTGTCCCCAAACGATATTGACATACGATGACATTTACTGTGACGGCACAATTACATACGGAGGCTTCGCAGACACTATGGTAGCTAATGAGCGCTACATCCTTCGATTCCCAGAAAACTTACCCCTCGATGCTAGTGCTCCCCTTCTTTGTGCTGGGATCACACTTTACAGCCCTTTGAAATATTATGGGTTAGCGGAGCCGGGTAAACATATTGGGATTGTTGGCCTAGGTGGACTTGGTCATGTGGGTGTTAAATTTGCCAAGGCTTTCGGAGCAAAAGTGACTGTAATTAGTACCTCCGCCAACAAGAAGGATGAAGCTCTGGGGCATCTTGGTGCTGACTCGTTCTTACATAGTCGTGACCAAGAACAAATGCAGGTGAGTGTTAGCTAACAACATTTTTCTTTAGTTCTCCTCTTGATAGTCTGATAATATTAATAGAGAGTGATTGTTAAAAATATTAAATTTGTACAGGCTGCCCAGGGCACGTTTGATGGTATACTGGATACAGTATCTGCTGTGCATTCCATTCTGCCCTTAATTGGTCTATTAAAGTCTCATGGAAAGCTTGTTATGTTGGGTGCACCAGAGAAGCCGCTTGAGCTACCAGTCTTTCCTCTGCTTATGGGTAATTTCCTTTCAAGTCAATTACTAACTTTTCGCTTTGTTATATGTTGGAATTCCAGCTTGTTCATATATAGCTATAGAGTTAATAAGACTTGTTTTAACAGGAAGAAAAATGGTTGCGGGGAGTGCCACCGGAGGATTGAAGGAAACTCAAGAGATGATAGATTTTGCTGCAAAGCATAACATCACTGCAGACATTGAGCTTATTCCAATAGACTACCTCAACAAGGCAATGGAGCGTCTTGCTAAGGGTGATGTGAGATACCGATTTGTCATTGACATTGGAAACAGCTTGGCTTCTACCAACCATTGAAGAATATTGGCCTTAACGATCTGCATGGTCTTCGTTTTCTTGAATTTGTTCCAATTATGAGATTGTTTAAATGTTCACTCTTAATTTGCTTCTATCTCTAGCTGCCAAAACGACGTTGTCCTTCTTGCATTAATCGTCGTGGAATAAGAAAGCATTTTCCTATTTCTTTCTTCTAGTTCTTAAACTTCTGTTACAGTACTGTAATAAATATGGTTGTTCTTACACGAGATCTAAATAGTTACTTTTTCGTTTGTTTTTTACTACATTGTTTCTATTATGCAAAATACACACAAAACGATGACAAATAAAATAAAAGCAATCACGATTAAGCACACGATGCATAATATACGTGGTTCGATAAATTGGCCACGTCTACAAAGCTACAAAAATCTTATTAACCAGAGGAGATTATAATCACTCAATCTCAACTTACACTCTAGGACTTTTTGCTCTTTCACACAATATGCACTCACTTGATAATTGTTCTCTCTCAACTATGCTGAAAGTCGTACAAACAATTCAAATATGACATATATATACCAAAACGGCACTGGAAACCCTAATCTGGCAAAAATACATTCTTCGTTCGAGCGGCTTGTCGAGCACACATCGAGCAAACGGTCAAAACAACATTAGCTCAAGTAGGGTGTCGAGCGAGGCTCGAGCGAATACTAGTGTTTATGTCTCGCTCAAGCTCACTGTACGGGACTCGAGCAAACTCACAGGTTGAGCTTCGCTTTAGCCCACTGTCAAGCGCACATCAAGCAAAATCATGGGTTGAGCTTCGCTCGAGCGCACGTTGAGCAAACACTCTGTTTCTCGATTTTCAACTCCAAAACCAGTTTCTACATCCACCCCAACAATCTCCAACTTGGAGACTAGATCTCCACATACCAGCCACTGTTTCTAACCAAGCCATATCATTTCTGCAGCTCACAGCTCCTATTTTCAAGCTAGAAGATGCATTGAAGTCAAGCCTGATTTCAGTCTTCCACGTACATCTCCCTTAGTCAACACATCCAATGGGTGACTCACAACTCTCACTACACTTGGAGTATCCGGTCTCAAACAGATCTTGGTAATCTCAGCCAACTTTTCCAGGCTTACATGAGGAACAACAAAGCTGACTCCCTTTGGCTTCCTCATATGTTTCGCACGATCAAGCCTGCCCTTTTGCACTCTTGTATTTCCCTGCACATCACTGGACCCTGATGTTAAATACAAAGAGTTAGATCTCTTACCATGTGCTAAAACCAGTGCACCCTTAGTGATCTTCCAAGCTCCTCCAGAGAAAGTTACTGCATAACCGTTGTCATCAAGCTATCCCGCAGAGATCAGGGTTTTCTTCAGATCTGGAACGTGTCTAACTTACTGTAAAGTCCACACGCCCCTATTTGGAAGTGTGATGTGCACATCACTCACTCCCACTACATCCAGTGCCTCTCCATCAGCTGCATACATCTTCCTAAAATCATCAGCACTATAATTCTGCATAATCTCTCGATGTGAGGTGGTATGAAACGAAATTCCTGAATTCAACACCCAATCATCAATCGGACTGTGCACTGCAACAAGGCATCATAAATGTCTTCTTCCATTACATTCATAACATCATTCTCAACACTTTCTTGATTCCTACAGTTTTTCTTAATGTGGTCCGGCTTGCCACAACTCCAACACATGATCTGCTGCCCAAATCTCTTCCCCCTGCTTTTCGAGCTTGACCTATCATGTCCTTTGCTCTGATTGTCAACATTCAGGGCCGATCCTGAACTCGAGAACTCACCCGAATCTCTTCTACATACCTCTTTAGAAAGGATCATGCCAACGTCGTCATAGTTCAGTTTCATCTTGCTAGCTGAACTACTCACATCAATCCTCATGGCCTCCCAACTATTTGGCCACAATGCCAATAGAATCAACGCTCTAATCTCATCATCAAACTCAATCTCTACATAAGAGAGTTCATTTGTGATTGTATTGCATTCATTCAAGTGTTAGGCCACAGACATACCTTCTGACATCTTCAGATTGAACAATTTCTTCATCAAGTGCATTTTGTTATTCACCGACGGCTTTTCATGCATACTAGACAAAGTCGTCATGAGATCCGACTTAGTTCTCTCCTTACTGACATTGTGTGCCACTATTTTGGACAAGGCCAGCCGAACAATCCTCAGAATCTATTGATCTAACAAGGTTTACTCAATATCATCCATGCTCTCCAGCTTCTTTCCCAACAATGGAAGATGAAGCCTTTTTCCATAAAGATAGTCCTCAATTTGTATATTCCAATACTCAAAATCAGTGCCGTTGAACTTCTCAATCCCGGGTGCTTTCATTTTATCTCTAGTCATCTCTCTCATTCAGATGTGACATTGGCTCTAATACCAATTGTTATGCAAAATACACACACACATACAATGATGACAAATAAAATAAAAGCAATCACGATCAAGCACACGATGCACAATACACGTGGTTCGGCAAATTGTCTAAGTCCACAAAGCTGTAAAAATCTTATTGACCAGAGAAAATTACAATCACTCAATCTCAACTCACACTCTCTAGAACTTTTTGCTCTCGCACATAATATGCACTCACTTGACAATTGTTCCCTCACAACTATGCTGAAAGTCATACAAAATAAGTCAAATATGACATATATATAGCAAACGGCACTGGAAACCCTAATCTGGCAAAAATACGTTCTTCGCTCTAGCAGCATTTCAAGCGCGCATCAAGCGAACAGCCAAAACAACATTGGCTCAAGCCGGCCATCGACTGGGACTCCAGCGAACACTAGGGTTTGTGTCTCGCTCGAGCTCACTGTCACGCAGGACTCAATCGAACTTACGGGTTGAGCTTCGCTCAAGCCCACTATCGAGCGAACTCATGGGTGGAGCTTCACTCAAGCGCACTTCAAGCAAACACTCTATTTCTCGATTTTAAGCTCCAAAATCAGTCTTCACATACACCCTAACAGTTTCAGTAATATGGCGTTGCCTCCTGTTTAATATGCTAAGTACCTTGAGTCATTAAACAAGTATACGTGCCATAATTTATACGTGTCCATCATGCAAATCCAAATTTGAGACCACCTAGAACAACAAATTCCAAATCTAATATATTAATTAAGAGTAATATTTGATGTGACACCCCCAACCTCCATTTGGGATAGAACGGAGATTTAGAATGTCGGGACATGCAACACAAGGTTACATACCCCCATTCGTTACAATTAATATGCAATGCATCCTAGTATGCAACTAACAGTATGTAATAATTGTAACGCCCTGTTCCTGCAGGGGTCGGAGAGTTACTCCTTATAACTTCAAACTCACATTTCATCAATATATTTACAGACTCCAAAATATAAAGTCATTAGAATATTACAAAATCTCTTAATAAATCCACCAATTCTCAGAAATCTTCTTATGAATAATCCACAATGCTTAAATAATCATCTCACCCATGCTCCATAGTTCTAATCTTTAGCTGAACTATTCAAAATCATCTGAAAATATTTAAAGATAAGGGGTGAGTTATCAAAAACTCAGTAAGCAAAAAACATATACTAGTGTGCAAACATGAGCATTTACAGAGTTCAGAATGCAGAACAAAATATTTTCATTTTCAGAGTGCGGAAGCAAAACATGTTATCAAAAATATCAGAGTGAAAGTTTCAAAAAAATATTCTTATTCAAAGTCTTTTGGCATAGCATAACTGACCACCATCATACCAGAACTTCATATCAGATCAGAGACCATGTTTAAACCCTGTGGTAGGATTGTGCAAACCCCGGTAGCTAACCGAGCAAAAACAGAATGTGAATCTTCCCCTAATTTATTCTCGGAACCTCAAGTGTGCACACAGCAAATACCACCAGAAAAACCACTTTGTTTCCAAAGTGGGTGCACCAGAAACAGAACGGTTGGTACCAACCCAAACAGAAACCACTATTAGCACCCGTGGTAGGTCAAACAAATCACCATCCACAAACCAAACCCAGATTCAAAATGTCATGCCAAAAGTTTTCGAAAATCACATCATATCGTATCAGAGTACAAAAAATCTTCAGAACAAAACAAAATCAGATCACAAAATGTAATTTATGCAAAAAATTTCTTACTCGCTCTCTTTTGCACAATTCAGAAACAAAATGCCAGAAATAAGCTCATGTCTGCACCAGTCATGCTAGAAACAAATAACTGAAGTCATTTTGGATTTCTTTTCATAACAAAACATGCATATTTTTCAAGAGAAATGTCAGTTCATTTTATTTTATGCAAAGTCTAACATAAGAACCCCGCTTATCTGGACTTCTTAGCTTTTCAGAATTTTCCTCAAAAAATGTCGAGTCAACAACAAATCGTCACCTATAAAATAATCACATAAATCCATAAATTTCCAATCAATCACAAATTTAAACCATTTAAGCCTAAGCTTCTAAAATATCTACTTTAATTCCTCAATACCTAAAAATTTCCATAACCTTAAAATATCCCTTAATTGTAAAAATCCATCTCGCAACTCAACTTCAAATAAAGACCAAGTCTGAGCTACAAAAGCTTTTGTAAAACACAAGCTGAACATAAAACCAAACCCAACCTAAAAACAAGGCCCCTTCAAAACCCATTAAAAAAATATACATTCAAATCTTACTTCGGTTAAGGGCAAAATAGTAATCTCATAAATCTATAATCTTCCCCTAGTACCCCTAACTTCACGTAACTGCAGCACTTAGAAACACCCACATATTTTCGAAACTCACAAGAGAGGGAAGGCATGAGACAGAAGCTCACCGTGCAGTAAGAAGTTGTACAAAGAGCTGGGAGGTGGACGGTGGCTGGGCGGCTGAGTACAGAGAGATAGAGTGATAAGAGAGAGACCCATTAATGAGAGAGAGAGAAAATACGAAATGAGAGAGCAAAACGAGAGAGAGAGAGAGAGAAATGAAACTCACTGTGAGACGCGACGGACAGAGGGTGCCATGAGAGGAAACGAGGCCGTGGGCTTATCGAGAAGGTCACGAATGATGGACCCAGGGTGGCAACGACCGGCATTTTCTGGGCAAGTAATGACGACTCGGAGAGAGTTGGCGCTGTGGGTGGCTGGGTTGTGGCTCAACGTGCTCTGTTTCAGTTGTTAAAAACAGGGGCTGCCGTGGGTTGAGAGTGTGGAGCACAAGTGGACTGCGGAGGTGCAACTGGGTGGCTCATGGCAGTGCCATTTGGTGGTTGGGACGGTTGCAAGGAGGAGCTTGGGTGATGGTCGTGGTTCACAAAAGAGGGTAGATGCTCTAGGGAGTTTGGCTGGCCGAGGTCATGAAAAGAGGACAGTGGCAACTTAGGTCTTCTTCACGCATGAGGGATAAGTGTATAAATATAAATTTAGATGGTTGAAACTAAACTCAAAACCATAGATATGAGGGAAAGAGGGACGTGATCGAAACGAACGTGAAATGGGCATGCCGAGGGAAACGGACGTGATCGAAGCCGTGCATGCAGTGGAGTCTGGCACAAGATCTTACGGGCTTGAGCTGTTTGGCCATTTCAAAAATCTAGGCTAAGTCTGGTAATGAAAAAAAATAATAAGTGGCTTTTCATACGTCTAACCCAAAAATATAAAACACAGACTTGTGCTAGGGCCGGGCGTTACAATAATTGCAGGGATAGAATGGTGAAAACAGAACTTATGCCAGAATAACTAAAACATCCTAATTTCATTACTGATCATCATAAGTTCAAAGTCAAATCGTAGCATAACTTGATACAACTAAATATTAAAGTCTTTAAAGTTAAATTAATCGCTTCATGCATTCTAGAGCATGAAGGACTAAGGTTATAAACATGATGATCAAATCTAGTCTCATCTCGAGGGCAGGCTCCTCCTCAATCAGTCGGATATAATGCTCCATCTAATCCGTCCTCTTCGTATCCTAACACAACTTCTATTATTCCCAATTGGGTCCACAAAGGGTGAGATTTACATAAAATCTCAGTAAGTTAACAACCAACTTGCACAAAGATAAATTATACATAAAAAATGATAAATATGAAATGCATAAAATGCAAAAAAATGCGAGTATGTCTCTCATCCAGATTCCTCAACATTTTCAGAAAACAAAGACATATTTTCGTTCAAAGAACACTTTTACTTTAATCGTCAAAAGATAATGTTTTCATCATAACATTTCATCATTTTTAGCAATTCATAAATTAATCATAACGTGTGGTATCGTCACAATTCTCCATATGCACTATGAGTACAAACCAGTAACCGTAGTACAACTCACGTTGAAACTACATTGTCTATAGACTCGTTCTCAATACATTGGTAATATAATATAATATCATAACATGTACACCCACCAGCATTGGGTGTCATAACATATTGACTTCGCTCCATCGTTCTTTAAATAAAAACTATTCTAAACTCGTTGGCTGTTATTTGTCAATCTAAGGGTTACCATTCCATTCTTAAACACTCCAGAGTGGACAGAGGAGTTCCACTAGGATAATTTCCCATTCTAGCCTTTAGGATCGTGATAAAAATTATTTTCATGCTAAGTTAAAAAAAAAAAAACTACGTTCCATGATATGTGCATATATAGCAAGCTTTTTATATGAAATGACATTTATAGATGCATTATGCTAAAATGGTAGAAATATCACATGTCATATAAATATACACTCAATGTATCATATAACATGATATTTTATGCTCAATGTGATAATTAAAACATGAATGATTCATTTATCAATAAATCATAAAAAATATATCAAGGTGTAAGTTAGAGATCAACTTACAAACTTTTGGATAAGTTTGAAAATAAAGCCATAGCTGCGTAAATCAAGTGTATACTAAGTCAGGGTTAATATTTCTATGGACAAGGTTCAAAATCAAAGGTTTCAAAAATTAGATATTTACAAAAATACCCTTACACTTTCAAAAATTGTCGCTTAGACCCTAAATTTTCACTAATTGCAAACGAATTTCAAATTTCACCAAATTTCATGGACTTAATATTGTTGATATTCTAAAACCATCTATGCCCTTAGATTTTTAAAATTCAAAGTAAAACTTGTCCAAACAGTTCCAACCCATGGCATGCACTTTATTTGATGCCTAAATGTGTTTTCAACTATGGGTCCCTATGAGTGTATGCATAGAAGATTTTCTTTAATCACAAATGATCACTAATATATTTAATGATATAATGAAGGCTAATCATTAGATAATAAAGTTCATCCCAATACTTAATCATGACTAAAAAATCATTAATCACCAATATGCTTAAAACTGATACATGCTTAATAATCAAAACAAGATAAATTCAAAACCTACCATGGCATGCTTCTAAATACAAATTAAACCTTCCATAATCATGTCAAAAAAATTATAAATCATACCAAATCATGCTTATGACATGCCATAGCTAAATTTCCAATTAAAATTATTCAATCATCCAAATCATCTCTTAATTGACCCCATTTTTTTATCTAAGTGTGATAACCTTCTCAAATCTCAACAAAATTTCATACTAACACTTGGAAAAAAAATTTGACATGCTAGCTAAGATTAAAAGTAAGAAAATTTACAAATTTTGTGGTCTTCCAAGCACTCAAAAACTCACTCAGTTTCACTCTTTTGATCTCTAAGAGGGAGAAGTGCTCTCAAGGCTCAAGAGAGAGCTTGGGGCTGAGGTGTGGAGAAGATGAGGGGGTAAAGGGGCCTTTTATAGGCAGCAAAAGGGGATGGGACGTTAGCCTGGTCCAAGGTGATTGATGGAAGGTGGTGTAAAAATCTGAATTTTCTAGATTTGCACTCCATCACTTATTTCATCTTGTGCAGGCCAAAACAGTGCCCTAAACAACCATAATTTCACTTCTAGTTGTTACAGTACTCCTATGGGGATTGGTCATGTCGTGGTGCAGAAGAAATAGAAGGAAATCCAACAAAACCATTCATGGGACTGATGGGTTCAAAGTGATTTTTTTTTTTTTTATATAGTTTTGCTCATTGTCTTGACTTATCCTTTTGAATCATCATCATGGTTGATTTATGCAGGTGCAAGGTCACTTCTTGAATTATTTTTCTGGTGGTAGAAGGTGGAGAGTTGGCTGCCAAGTGATCATGAAGGTGTAGCCCGAAATAAGGTGATTCAATGGAGGGTGTTTGCTGAAATTTTCAGATTGTCTTCATTAGTTTGTGTCTTCTTGTGGAGGGGGAATAGTGGCTTGAAACCACCATGATTTCTTCCCTACTGTGGCTACAATAGCCCTACAATGGTGGCCAGATCATGGGGCATGGTTTAGTTGACAAAAAGTCATGCAATCCTCTCTTGCTAACCGGCGGGTTCAAGTGGCTTCTATTTGGCAGACTTTTGAGTTTCAGTTTTGGATAGTTTTAAGTGGGAAAATCTGAGTTAAATTTCTTATGATGGTCATGGGGCCCCTGGGAGATTAGGTAGTGAAGGAGGTGGCATGGGTGGTGGTTCAAACCATGGTAGATGGTTGGTTAAATTTCAACATCATCGATTCCTACGCAAACTAGACCAAGGTGCACTCGGTTTGGCTCATTGAGTTGGTTTATGTAGCCATTTTCATCCAAGACTCAAACTGGGTTTGAAAGGGTATGATTTGGGCTTAAGGAAAACCAATAGTATGGTGTATTGGGCTTTCAAGTTGAATAGTAAAATAAACCCAAACATGGCTTTGGGCCTTGTGGGCTTAAAAGAGTCAAGTGTGTAGGATCATGACCTAAGGGCTTTTGGGCTAGACCCATGAATGCTCTAAGGTCTTCAAAACTTCACTAAATTCACTAATGGGCTTACTTTTCTAATCAAATTAGCGGTACGAAGTGCTAAGATTAAGGCTAACCTCAATATCAACCCTAATGTAAGTAATAACCCAAAATTATAAGTCTAATCTAGAATGCTTAAGGTTGATCTAATGGTTAATTAAGTGAGGTGTTACATTTGATAAAGTCAAAGAGCGTACAAGTCCCGCATGCTCTTTTTAAAATATAGTTGAGTCCACTATTAAAAATAAGTTTTTTTATATAGATCTCAGATTTGCCCACTATTTTAAAAGGGACTATGCATTATTTGTGTGGTGCCCCCGGCCCTCACTTATGTTTTGACAGCAGCCGCAACGCCAGGATGTTAGCCACTCGGGTCATGTTGGAAAAAAAATAGAGATTTAAGAATAAATGATAGTGAGATGATTGTTAATCTATCTCTTAGATAAATATTGCCTCACACTCATGCAAATGAGTTCTACAAAAGGGAATCTAGCAATGTTGTCCTTAGGATACAATACAGTGTATATAATGTGCAGATTGCAAATTCTGAACACTGATCTTAGAACTTCAAAAGATGTAGTAGCAAAACAGTTGAATTGTTTCATTTAAGTTTTAAATAAAAAAGTTTCTATTAGAAAGGTGTGAAAATAACTGTCATTGATAGTTAATAAAAACTATTAGTAAATGAAAAAATATATCATTTCATTTGAATTTAAAAAATATTATAAAATATTCGGTTACTTGCTACGATGCATAAGTGCGTCTAAAGCGTCAATGCATCTATGCATTTATGCGTCGCCACACGTGCGTTCAGTGCTTCGAACTGAGTGATATTATTATTGTGTGTCTATCCTTATATTCTAATTTATGTATTGTGGAAATCCATTCACTTATAAACTACTAAAAGTTTCCTTGTCTTTCCAATAAAAAATCACATTGGAGGAAAACTTCAAAAGAAGTCAAAGTCAAATTTGAGGGAATTTGAAATAACCCAACAAGTCATACACCCCTCACACAATGTGAATACATGGTGTGTGTGTGTGTGTGTGTGTGTGTGTGGGATTGTGGGATTGTGGGATTGTGGCTGAAGCTGGAAAGGCTTGTTCTGGTCCTATTTTCTGGAAGAAAGTGGCAAAAAATTCTCGGTGCTGGTCCATAATTCAAGGTGGAAGGTTAGACAGGGCAATATATCTTTTTGGTATGATAAATTCATGGAAAGTGGACCTCTATGTGAAATGGTGGAAAGTATTAATGAACTGAATTTGCTTGTGAATGATTTGGTGATTAATAATACTTAGGATGTTCAAAAGATGAACAATTTAATTAGTGAGAACTTGACTAGAGAAGTTGTTAATTCTGTAGGCAATTTGCAACATGCTCAGGATACTATGATTTGGCTGCCTGATAATAATGGGTTGTTCTCCTCCAAGTCGGCATGGGACATCATTCGAGTGAAATTCCAGAAATTGGACTGGTCTTGTTGGATTTGGAATAAGTGGGTCTCCAAAAAAATTGCTATTTGCATCTGGAAAGCAGCTTTTAATTGTCTTCTAGTGGATGATCAAATTAGAAAATGTGGCATCCCTTTGGTATCATGTTGTAATTGCTGTCATGTGGGGCATGAGGAAGATCTAGAACACGTGATGTGGCGCCCCCAACTTCCATGTACGGACACACACGGAAATCGAGACACCCGGGATGATGACAACACGGTCACGCACCCCATCGACATGTGCTGAGTGTGTGCAATGCAACACGTGTACAATAAAATACGCAGCGGAACGGTTAAGTCAAATAACTAAGTACCAGAGTTTAATACAATATCAGAGTACTGAAAATCCACATGTCAACATAATACAATTTTGTTTACAAAACAGCATCAAGTCAAATAAAATACAAATAACAAAAGCAGAAATGATCTTCAACACAAAAAAAGCCATGTCCCTACTCCTCAGGCGGAGCCGCATCCTCGGGCTCAGCCTCATCAAAACCTGCATCGAAATCTACAGTTCCACAAAAATGGAACCGCAGGTAAGTAAAACCCAGAAAACTCAAAGACAATAAATATATTTTAACAACCAACGCTATGCATGCTCATGATGACCCAAGCGTAAAAACCCGAGAAAACACATTTCTCGAAAAACACAATTTTCTCACTCACGCCAAAAACACCATTTGGCACAAATTAACAAATCCAGGAATAATTCCTTTAATTCCAATTTTAACCGTATGCACCATGGCCTCCCCTAGGGACCATCCACATACTCTGGCTTCCCATCTTCACCCCACGGGTAACGACCGTGCAAGTGATACATGAGTGATGCCCAGTTCCGCGCCCACCGCGTACATAGCCAGGCATCCTCTGACCCCCGCCAGCCCGAGGAGTCACGGAGTCGGATCGAGAGCGCTACCATCCCGTCCAAGTCCCGGGCAAAAGCCCCAGGGGACGACACTCAGTATATTCCGCTCCCGAGTGTCCAGAGGAGCTCCACCGAGATAATATCCCATCTCGGCTTGGGGGTGATACACACGCACCCAAAAAGCCTTAAATATAATTTTATAAAACACACACGCACCCACGCATGCGTGCACAATGCCATGAAATCAACAACCAACAGTTATCAGCTCAATCAGATAACCAATTCACAGTTTATAAAACAAGTTAGTGCAAAAATATATTAAAGTCTTAAAAGTCTTTTGGAGAAATACTTACAGCGCTTTAAAATAATTTACGGAGGATCACGGAGGAACTGGAAGCACCAAATCAGCAACTCCACAGTGTAAAAACACTGTGGCCGAATACACTGTAAACCCAAATTTGCACGGAGTCAAACGAAGACTTGAAATTGATAGGGTAGGGCCTATTGAGGTCGGTGAAGCTAATGGTAGTGAAAGTTGGCCGTGGGTGGCGGCCGAAATAGTGGTTTAAGGCCGAGAATAGCAAATCGAAAATGGAGCTCGCACGGGCGGCTCCGGCGACGGATCGGGGCTGGGTTTGGGTGGAAAAGCTTGGTATTGGGCCGGTGAAGAAGTGGTGAAGAAAATGGTGGCCAATGGTAGCCGGACGGCGGCGGAACGGCGAGGAGAAGCCTACGGCTTCGCACGGCTCTCGGAGGCTAACGGCGGCGTTAGGCGGCCTAAAAATTTATGGGTGAACTCGCTGGCAGCTGGGGAAGCCGGTGGTGCCGGCGGTGAGGGCCACGGCCGGCCGGAGGCGGCGCAGCAGCGGTAAGCTCGTTCGGACGTGAGAGAGAAGAGAGAGAAGAGAGAGAGTGTACGCGGGGCTGGGTGGTCCGAACAGGGGAGAAGAAAAAGAAGAAAAAGAAAAGAAAAGGAAGAGAAAAAGGAAAGAGGAAAAAGAAAAGATAGGGAAAAAGAAATGAGGTCCAATCCTCACCACTTTCGAGTCACAACTGATCCTCAAAACATTATTTTTAAACCAGTAAATTAAATAAAACAAAATAAACTCAAAACTAATTAAAATAAAATATTAAACTCCAACAATAACATACTTTAAAATAAAAGGCAATTAAATTGCATAACACTAATTAAAATAAATCAAACGCTGTGAAATGCTTTAAGTAAAACAACAATAATTTTAAAACCCATAAACGAACCAATTTAAATCAAAGATCAATTTAAATCTGAAATAATAATTAATAAGAAGAAAGCCCAATAAAATATTATAAAATAATATTTTAAAACTCCCAAAATACTAAAACTAGAGAATCAATCATTAAATTAATTAAAATAATCCTTCATTAAAATACACTAAAATACGAGGTGTTACACGTGATTAACAAGGGAGAGTTTGCAATGAAGGTGTGGAAGAGAGTATATGCTGAACTTGGCATTCATTTCACTGCTCTACAAGGGTGGAAGGAAAGAGTTCAAGTGGCTGTTTAATAGAGCTTCTCGGCACACCCAGATGGGGATAATGTATTCGGTGACCCCTGCTATGGTTATTTGGCAATTGTGGAGGCGGCGTTGTAGGGCTCCTAGAATGGAAGGTATTTCTGAATCCTTTTCTTTGTTTGTTGGAAATATCATGTACTAGCTGAATCATATTGCTAGCAACATGAATAAAGTAAAGCGATTGTCATGTGTGGATAGAGCTTTGCTTTCCAAGTTGGGTGTAAAAATCGTGGAACCGAAAAATTGTAATGCTAGAATTGTGAAGCGGGTTAGACCTCCAAGGGGAAGATTAAAGCTTAACGTTGATGGTAGTAGCTTAGAGAACCCGGGACCCGGTGGTGGAGGGGGCATTCTCCATGATTGCAATGGTAAACTGATTTTTGCTTATTCTAAGTCTTTTGGTGTTTGTTCTAACAATGAAGCGGAGCTTTGAGCGGTATTGGAGGGCATTACTAGGTGTAAGGAGTTGGGTTTATTTTCTATTGATATTGAATGTGATTCTTTGATGGTGGTTAATTGGATATTGGCTAAAGCTTGTACAGTTTGGTATCTTTAGGATTTTTGGGACAAGTTGATGATTTTACTTAAGGAATTTGATTATAGTATTAGTCATTGTTTTAGAGAAAGCAATCAAGTTGCAACCTACCTTGCTTGTGAGGGGGCTTGCGAGTTGAACAATATGGTTAGGGAGGCGTCTCAGTTAGGCCGTGAGGCCAGAGGTTTGTACAGGCTGGACTGGACTGGACTGGGTGGGATTGGCAAACATTCGTATGTCCTGAAATTTTTGGTCTGGTTCGATTTAGGCTTGTTAGACTACTGCAATATTTTTTGGCTTATAGGCTTGTTTAGTTTTGTTATGGATGTTTTTTTGGTTGGTTTGTATTTGGGTGGTTTTTGTACACCCCCAGATGCTTGGCTTGTAAATCGCGGTTTTCCTCCATTACAAATGAGGGTTATTAATAAACTTGGGACAGGGCCACTCGAACATGGGGCAACCGGGACTTGGTTTAAAAAAAATGTTGATAAATGTGTATAGTTAATTGGCAGCCGAAAAAAAGGGCAGTCATTAAAATCTAACAGTACTAGAAAATTTAAATACATCACAATCCTAATATCCATAAGCCAGAAGTCTTCAAACCATAGACAAGAGAATATTACAAACATCCATAATTAATCTATAGCCAAAAATAGCTCTTAAATACATAGGGGATTAGTTCCAATATCCACTCCTCAAGCAAAGCCGGACCTCCATACATGTACTCTTCCTCTACATCAAAATTAACAATTCCACAGAGCGAAACCATAGGTGGAACCGCCATGGTGATATTTTCACAAAATCTCAATAAGTGGAAAATAAGACTAATGCTCGAAATACATACAAGTGTAAACGAAAAATCATGTAAACAAAGAAATATAGAGAAAGTATAATGCTTGACATTTTGCAATTTATCAAACTCAAGAATGCACCAATCAATCACACAAGACATTGCACACCCCTAAAAATTACATTTTGTTTTTTAAATCATCTGTTTTATTAAGGTATACACCATGGTCTCCCCTATGGACCATCCGTACACTCTAGCTCCCTTTGTCACACCACAGGTAAAGATTGTGTGTGTGACTTCATAACAACTGATGCTAGTTACGTGCACGGCTCGTTTGTGGCCAAGCATCCTCTAGCCTCCATTAGCATTGTCGCCCGGCATCAACTCAAGGGATGTCACTCAATTTTATATGCTCCTAAGTGACTAAAAGAGCTCCATCGAGATAATACCTCATCTCAGCTTGGGATCGTGGTACACATGCATCCATAAAATCCTTTGACACCAAATCTAACAATTTTACAAATTTCAACTTACACACAAAATCAGAGCTCAATGGAAAGATTATCAAAAACATGTGTTCATTATAATGCATCCAAAAATGCAACACTTAATGCATAAGGAATGACATAACAACAACATTATTTGTTATGAAAAACACACTAATTTAAACAGCAAATTCAATCCCAACACTTCACAAGGGCCCTCAGCCACCTCACAGAATCACAAGCAAACTACCATTAATTTAATCCCAAAGCTTCACAGAGGCTCTCGACCACCACACAGAACCCTAACCAAACTACAATTTCAATCCCAACGCTTCATAGGGGCCCTCGGCCACCACATAGAATCATAATCAGAGTACACAAATTACAATTTCACAATTTCCATCGACAGTTATTTTAAAGGTTAGTACTGAGGACCACTTACAGCATGGAGGAAAACTTTCTGAACGATTGAAGCGTCCTGAGCTCTACAGCTGGTCATGAGAGTTACTGCCAACAAGTGACCCAGTGGTCACATGGGCAGTGATGTTGCTAAACGGTGGAATAAAGAATGTGGGTGGATCATGAAAACTAACATGTTGCTTTGAAAAGCAACAACTATGATTCTGAACCTATACTATGTTTATGTGGTTGAGACAAAAGCCATGAGGGAGGGGTGACTGAGGTAAGGTGGCCAACGGTCTATATCTTTAGAGGGAAAGGCCTAAGGGTTAGAGAGAGAGAAAGTTGGAGGGGCACAAAGCGATGAGGACAGAGAGGGACAAGGAAGGGAGGCTGGTGGCAGCAGAGGTGGTGGTGGTAGGCTAGAGTCACGGTAGTGGCTCACAAAGATGGGAGGATGTTTGAGGCAAGGGAAAAGTGAGAGAGAGGTGAAGGAGCTCTGGTGCCCATAGCGAAGTCGAAAGACTCGAAACAAAAAAGTGAAAGGGAGAGAAAGAGAGCACTAGAAATGGATAAGGGAGAATGGAGGGATAACTGAGGTTGAGATGGAGGGGAGCCCACTGTGGGTGGTTCAGTACGGAGAAGTGACCTAGCCCTTTCGAGGATGGAAAAGAGAGAGTGTGGGTGTGTGAGTGGTGGTTGATGGGTTAGCTAGAGGTGAGGATCTATGATGGTGTATGAGTGTGTCGGAGTGGCGGACAACAACAGCAGAAACCCTCAATGAGAGAGAGAGAGAGATTGAGGGGGATCTAAGACATGTGACCGAGAGATGAGAGGGAGGATAGTAGGTGGTGGTCGGAGGATCTACGAGTGGTGTATGTTCTGGCATTTGGTAAATTGCGGCAACCAAGGAGCACTAACCGAGGGAAACAGAGGATGAGGGATTGTGTGTGTGTGTGTGTGTGTGTGTGAGTGAGAGAGAGAGAGAGAGAGAGAGAGTTAGGAGAGGAGGGAGGGGCCGAGACCGTCTATGAGGGTGACCGTTGGAGGGAGAGGGAAAGATGATCGAGGGGTTTCAGCCTATTTATATGCCGAACCACCCAGTCACGAGTGATACAAGGCGAGGCTCGGAATGGAGAGATGTGCAGTGGTCAGAGGTGGTAACAAAGGGGCCGAGCTCAATGACACATGGCAAGAATGGATGGCTGTGCAATCGTGGTGTGCAGAGTTCACAGGCTGGGAAGAGGGTCACTGGAGTGAAAGGGAGATAGTGCAGGGAGGAAGAGAGAGAGGGAGAAGAGAAAGAGAAAGGGAGGGGAGGGATTTAGGGTTTCACTAAAGGAGCCAAAACGACAGCGTTTTGGGGGGACGGGTTGGGCATGTTTGATGGTATACTAGATACAGTATAGCATTCCATTCTACCCTTAATTGGTTTGTTAAAGTCTCATGGAAAACTTGTTATGTTGGGTGCACCAGAAAAGCTACTTGAGCTACCAGTCTTTCCTCTACTTATGGGTAATTTCCTTTTAGGTCAACCACTTACTTTTCCCTATGTTATAACTTGGAATTCCATCAGCTTGTTCATCTATAGCTATAGAGTTAATAAGATTTTTTTTAACGGGAAGGAAAATGGTTGTGGGGAGTGCCACTGGAGGATTGAAGGAAATTTAAGAGATGATAGATTTTGCTGCAAAACATAACATCGAGGTTATTCCAATAGACTACCTTAACAAAGTGTCACACACCCAGAGAGAAGCATGAAGGATGCGAGAATTTCATTAGGGATTTCGGGACTTGCAGAAGAGATTCAAGAGTTGAAGTGCCCTAGGGGCTGTGGGTTATTTGCATCGTTTCAATGGGAGTCATGGACTAGGCCGTGAGCCTTGTTGCGAGGTGTTGGGTCATTTTAATTAGAAATAAGGCCCATTTGCAGTAGGGAGTTAAGGCCTTGAGGCCCCATTATCTTTTATTACTCATGTTGTTTTCCTGTATTAAAGCATGTCGTTTTAGCTGTAATCCTCTAGAAGGAATCTAGCTTGTTACATCTGCTGTGTTAGACCTCAGACCTATTTGGGTGGAACGTTCGCACCCTAGAGAAGTATGCAAAATCATATAAGTTTGTTATTCCTTTCCTGCGTTCTCTCTCTCTTTTTCTTCTCTATTCTATCAATGGAGGTCCTCACCCTCTAAGTGAGCAAAATATCAATTACAGACCATCATTTACAGATAAAACCTATACATTGAGAACTTTAGTGTTACACAAAGTGACGTTAGATACCGATTTGTCATTAACGTTGGAAACACCTTGGCTTCCACCAACCAATGAGGACTACCTTGACGATCTGCATGTCTTGGTTTTCTTGTATTTGACGTTCCAATGATTTTGTTTAATTAATGAAAAATGATATTATGTCTCTTGAGTTTGTCCCCTCAGGATAATTGATCATTGTGGAATAAGAAAGTATTTCACTTTTCCGTCTTCTTAAATCTCTATTAGAGTGTAATAAACCAGGTTGTTCTTATGTGACATGAGATGTAAATAGTTACTTTTTCGTTTGTTATTTATTAGGTTGTTTTTGTAATATAGTGCTAATATGTAAAGAGATCTACTTATAATTTTACATATAAGATTCATTTTATCAGTTTTCCTTTTAAATTCAAATTTTAAATTTTATAAGTTACCAAAAAATGTTTAGGAGTTAGCTTTCTCTCTCGAAAGCTCTCTCAAAACCCTCCCTCTAAACTCTCCCAACATCAAATCAGCCAGAGGGGGTGGGAGCTTAGGCTCCTCCCCCCTCACCCCTTTCTTTTTCCCTCTCTGTTTTCTTCTATTGTTGTGTTTAGGTTTTATTTTTGTGTTTTTTTCAGGCCAATCAAAAGGGAATCGCCATTTGAGACCTTCTAGCACCCAACAACTAACACACGCTCTGCCAGGAGTTTGCCCTGCCGCTAATCTGCAAAACCTCCAAATGCAGCCTCCACCGGAGCGGCACATAGCCCACATGTGCGGGTCGAAGATTCCAAAGTTCACATGCGCATGACCCTCACGTGCCACCAAGGAACCCTCTGCCACTACAATGCGCGGCCATTCCCGAATCGGCGTCTCTGGATCTTCCAAGCTCGACCATCGGTTTTCTCTCCAACAGCCTTTTTGTGCACTGATTTTTCGCTTTACAGTGTTTTCACAATATATTTTATTTTATGTCTTGTCTTTATTTTCTAGAAAATAAAAATCCAAAAATGTAATGTCATTCGGACCTAGGGTTCACTCCCACCTCCACGTAGGCGGAGATAGCGGAGTTTCCTCCTCCATATTCCAATTAGTTGGGTATAGAGTTTTGTTTGGTTGGTTACTGTTAACTCTATCGTGGATAGAAGTGTGCTATCTCTTAGACTTAGGTCTTTAAAGATTAACCATCTGGACTAGACCTGTTAGTCACGAAAATGTGCTGGAAAGCTATTAATGTTTATAATTGGCTTGTCTTCAAATCAACTTTGTATTTTCTCTTTAATGAATGGAACGAGATCGACTATTTTTTTCTTAAAAATGCTTAAAACCAAAATTCCAAATTGCATGATCAACGGCTACAAACCGGCGGTGATTAGTAAAAAAAAAAGCCCTTTTGTATATAGGAAAATCATAAACTTACCAGAAACTACGTACAAAATCTTACAAATTTCAAGTAATCGCGTTCATATTGCTCTAGCGACAGTTCGTGAACTATATAGTGTTCTCTGTATCCATTGGTTTCATCAACTTTTAAAGTTTTTAAAATAAAATTTTCAACTTTAATTGAAGCATCTTTCAATCTCAAAGAAATTTTCTATTTCAATTTTCTTACATCTTAAAACAAAAACAAAAACAAAAACAAAAATACCCTAAAACTTATTGTTTCAATCAACTTTTCAACTCAATCCATCGACTTTACAAATCCAAAAATACAAAAATATTAAAATAAAAAATAAATGTTTGGTTGGGCTCCCCTTTTTTTCCGATTGCATATTTTATTTTTATTTTTAGTTTTTTTTTAACTTAGTGATTAAGAAACTATTGTTAATTTTATTATTTTCTTAAAAAATATTTAAGATTTTTTATTTTTTTTCACACTATTTTTTTAACACTTTTAAATATTTTTTAAAAAATAAAAAAAATAATATTATTAAACAATATTTTCTTAATCACTAAGTTACCAAAAAAAAAAAAAAAAGCCCAAAATGGGCTCCTTAGCATTTTTCTTTAAAAACATTATTGAGATTTTCCTATTTATCTTCACAAAACCTAATAAAAATCACATCTCAAAATTTTCCAAAAAAGATTCTCAGCAAGTTGATCTACCTGATCTGGACACACTAGATGCATGCGCAATGCAATACCTGTCTTTTTCGAAAATATGCTATCATATTTAGTATTTACTTCCCTTTACTCCCAAATGCAACAATCCATTTCCCCCTCCTCTGTCTCGATCTCCCTTGCCAAAGCACTTCCCCCTCCCGTTGTTCAATTTCCTCCGGTCTCAGGAGCTCCATACGGCAACTCCCTCCTGTGGCTATCCTCAGGTTTCTAGTTCATCTTGTATGCCTAATTGGTTGGTTTATTTTGCAAGTTTGTTGATTCTGGGTTGTGAACTTAGTCGGTCCTTCGGCACATTTTGTTTAGGTTGTGTAATTTTCTCTACAACCAAGGATGTTTTTAACGAGAACAAGTGGATACTTCAAAAGGATTGAAATAAGCTTTAAAAGCAAGTAATAGACATTACGCATGTATACTACTACGACCTCGTTTGTTTTCGCAGATGAAATGAGATGAATTAAAATTGAAATTGAAAGATGAGTAAAAAATTATTAGAATATATTTTTTTAATATTATTTTTATTTTGAAATTTGAAAAAAATGAATTGTTTATTTTATTTTGTATTGAAATTTAAAAAAGATATAATAATTAAAAAAGATGAGATGTTTCTTAAAAACAAACGAGGATATTATTTATCAAAAATAAATGTATCTTGTTATATTTCACAGCCCTTTGTGGTGTTATTTTCCTGTATTTTCAGTGGTGTACCATGCACTTTCAGAGTAGCATGTAATTTATGATAACCTCAGTTATTATAAAGAACGGGAAAGATTACACAGTCAACTACAGAAAATAGTCATATTGTTTGTCCAAGTACAAATTGATCAAAACATTGACGATAAAAAAAAAGAAAAAAGGCTGAAACGATATACACCATGCATTGGTTTCGGCTGCAGCACAAATCCTGATTGCACCAAAGCAATGAACAAAATGAATGACAGAGATAACAATCAGAAATCATAGAAAGAGTGAAATGTTATCCATTAGTTTTAATCCGATGGACATCAAGACAGAAGAATAAAAATATTTGCGTAACAAGCAGCCTCCAACAAAACATGGTTGCAACCAAGCCTAAGCTACAACCAGCAAAGCAGCAACTGACAAAGCTCCCAAAAACCACAAGCAGAAGTTGCATAATTTTAAATAGACCCAACTCTTTAGCTGCCAGAAGTACTATCTCTCCTACAGTACATCTGTAGTCAAATATAAAGACGGGTAAATAACATAGTACCAGTTTGATATGTCCAAATTTCTTTGAATAATCATATGTATACCTGAGTGATAACGCTTTGTTGTGTTCCAATCATAAAACCATGTTGGGACTCAACCCCCAATGGAAATGAGACTTTGTCCACATCCAATGCAGCTCCACTTGTTTCCAATACACCTTCTTCAGTCGCTTGACATGTCTAAGTTTCAAAAAATGTAAAAGCACAACAGATAAACATAATCAAGCCTACTTCATTAATAATTGAACAATAAGCATAACCAAGCGTAAAGAATGACAAATTATCATAGCATAAGTATGTTTTGACCTGTTCCTTGCTCTCATTTGCAACTCCATTGTCACGTGCTGTCTTGTTCCCTGTTTGTAACCTCTTCATGACTTTCTCTACTTAGGTACCCTCCTCTTCACTGGCTGCCTGCCTGGGCCACTAATTACATGAGGACTGAGTACCCTTTTTATTTTCCGTTGTGACATCAGTGCAATTTTGCCATACTGTATTTCTCATCCATCACATCTAACTGGCGCATCATATCAACAAAATGATCATCACTTGACGATGCAATTGTTAATACTTCATAGCATCTCTTTAACAAACAGGAATATCTGTGGGCATCAGGTTTGCCACTCAAGTCATCATAACTGGTTTGTAAAAAATTATATCTTCGTTTTAGGTCCTTCCTCCACCGGTCCACAATGTACTTCAAAGGTAACGATTGCACATTCTTGGCAGAGAAAACAGTAAGAATATGTCTACACAAAATTCCTCTCATTTCAAACAATCCACATATGCACTTTGCCTCGCACTCATCTTCGTTAAAGTAAACTGAAAATGTAACCGGTTTGATGAAGTCATCATGTACTTGATCGGACACTTGATACTTTGAAATTGCGCCTTCTGTTTTATAAAGATGACAATTACAATATATCATCCCCATTATCTCTTGTTGTACTTCTTTGAACTTGGAATTAGTGTACAATTGTTGTAATTTCTTCTCAACATATAAATGAGATATGCATGGAATTGTATACTTGAACGAGTTAAAGTCCACCGCATTCTCATTCTCAACTTTCTTCCTCAATGCATTATCAAACTTATCAACAAATTCTTTCAACGTAGACCCTGAATACACCAAATTGTCAAAGAATGCATCCATGCTCTCATTTTGTTGTGTTGTACTCATTCCAGCCCAAAATGTATCTTTCAAATATACTGGTGCCCAATATGTTCTCTCATTGTATAAACTTTGTAGCCATGCATGATCATGCAAATTGTATGTATTAAGTAATACATCCCAAGACTTCTCAAAATCCTCACAAGTTCGGCAGTCATAAACGCATTGTTGCAGGGCACTTTTCAATTCATGACTATATTGAGCATGGGAACCTAGCTCCTCTAGCACTTTCCTCATAATATGCCACAAACAATATTTACATCGGGTTTTTGGAAAGACAGTTGCAATTGCATCTTTTATAGCCCTATTTTGGTCAATTATAATAGCGTTCGGAGCTCTCCCATCCATGCAGTTCAACCAAGTTTGAAATAACCAAACAAAAGTATTTGTATCTTCACTTGATATCAATCCTACTCCTAAAAGGATTAATTGACCATGGCGGTTTACACCCAAGATAAGTGCAAGGGGCATGTTGTAACTATTAGTCAGGTAAGTCATATCAAACATAACATCTCCAAAATATTCATACGCTACCCTACTCCGTGCATCGGCCCAAAAACATTTCTCAATCTCGAATCATCATCCAAATCCATCATGACATAGAACCCATCATTCTTGTCCTGCATTCTTTCAAAATACTCACATAGTGCCTTAGCGCCCCCTTTACCAAGTTGAAGGTGTCGTGTTTTGTCAATAGAGTTTCGACAATCTTTCTCTATAAATTGAATATTCTTGAGCTCACCCACCTCGTCGAAACTTTTATTCATTTGTATGCCAGTCTCATCGTTTTCATCTAACTGCCTTTTGACGACATCATCAACATTTCTATTACATCTAAAGAACTTTGACTTGAATGGATTTAGTGCATGATTGTGTGTATTCTCAACTGTAGTCACACGCCATGATCCATCAACCAACATCACATTAATCTTGGCCTTACAATTCATCTTTGATGTTGGACGTGGCTTAGAAACATTGGATGTTCGATTTCGTGCCTTGCCACCACGAACACATCCTAGCGTTAAATATTTGGCACTCCCATCCACTTCCCTTTTACTTCTTTGTGTCATGACCCCAAAACCAGTTTGTTTCCCATATTGTTTATAATAAGCAAAAAGCTCCTCCTTGGAACTAAACAACATCCCCAACTTGGGCTCTTCAAGACTATCATTGTCCTTCCCATCATTCATGAAATTTTCACGCCCATCGTTATCCACCTCCTCTTCTGCCCTTAAATGATGTGCAGCATCATTTGCCACTTCAGCAGTGCCCTCATCTACATGTTTCTCTTTGAATCCACCAAAATCCTACAAAAATTTCATAGGTTGGAAAACCATAGTAAATTGCCACATTAGAAACAAATGTTGTATATTATTGCCAATTTATTGATTTATTACCTGTTCTTGATCAAGCTCATCCCTCGCATTTGATTTATCCCAAGTTCCACTTTCAGCAGTATTACGTTGCCTTGAATCTGAGGTGGGCTCTGCAACCTGTTCCACATGTCTTGAACTTCCAGGGTTGAATGCAATAGGGTAAGGAATTGGCGATAAAAACGGTCCGGCCAACGATTGCTGCAGTTTGCAACATGAGATCATGAATGTAAGCATGACGTACCTGAACAAAAAAATGTCAACCCAAATTTTATCACCTGGCCTCCCCATGGATAATGATGGGTATTTGGATGGGGAACAAATGGTGGAAAAAATGGAGGTGGCATAGCTCCATAATAACCATGCATATAGCTCGACCAATCCGGATAAAATGTTTTTGGTATTTCCTAAAATATAAATAATAGATTTATAAACACAAAATTAAAGATATAAATAAATATAAGTTCAAAGAACACAAGATGGGAGTAAGACGACAATACTTGGATTGATGGAGCAATGTTGGGAGGCCTCGGAGATTTTTTATCTTTCCCTTTCCCCATCAACTTGTAAAACAATACTCTTGTCAAAAGCCTGTTAAAAGTAATTGATTAAACAATGTGCATCAACTCCATTTAACAAATTCAAGAAAATTAGAAAATTCTATGCTTCAATATATGCATGTGGCTTGTGCTCCACAAGATTCCTCCCCGAGACAGCTTCAAAGCACAATAATATATGTCTTCCCCTGATTTTGTAGCGTAATAATGGCGATTAATTAATGCCTAAACTGAAATATTTGGGGCCCTCCCAAATAGGGGAGAAGGACAATTGAAGAACAGATCATGATTTCATCCCGCTGCAGAATTGCAAAGAACACAACGTGACCAATAAAGGACTATCTCTAGGAGCCATCCACGAGTAGTAAGTCTACCATGTATAGCAAGTCATAGAATTAGGCATGCCAAGAGATAGCTCTGGAAACCAAACCACTCCCATGCCAGTTCACCTCATTACTTGGATGTCAAAAGTTTCCTAAGCGTTAAACAGACCAAGAATTTATAATTACTAGGAGCAACCGTCCAAGTGCTTCTACCTTGACATGAGTTATTAGACTTAAAATTCCTCTGCCACAAGTGAGGGCTCCTTAATAAAATTATGGGGTACTGTCCTCTTTTCTAAAAAGAGTTATTAGGCTTAAAAGTGAGTGAGAGTGTTGTCCTCAATGGCTTTCCATACAAGTCCTATGAAAGGCCACACTCAATCTGATATGTCAACAAGGTTTATCAATTTGGCATTAAATCAAGGCCAGACTTAAGGACAGGATCATTTTCCAAATATCTTAATTATGGACATCCAAGATGTCAATAATATAACAAAGTGAGGTTTTATCGCTTTCCCCACAATGAAGAAAACATGATCTTAAAAAAGGTACATCCTCTAATAATTAACCCATTTCAGCCGTATAGATTGTTAATCATTGGTGCACACAGTCTAGAGATGCTTCACCGCAGTTACTCGATTCCAGCTCTAGCCTCCAAACCCTTTAGGCCCAAACCACTTTCATTGTTTGGTATAGGTGCACTCTCCAAGGCCACCTTCACCCCACCCTAACCAAGATTTTTCTAAGATTTTCTTCTAGAACTTCAGTGTTATTGATTCTACAATATTGTATCTCAATCAGACCAAACTATATCATTATCCAATACCCTAAACTGTTTCTTCTTATTATTTTTCTTTTCTATTTCTAAAATAAATAAATTCAACATAATCCAACCATTTTCTACTAAGAATGAGGCTAGGGTGGCAATTCAAGTGCATAGGTCAGGTTCATGTCAATGAAGTTGTGGGAGTAAAGCCATATCACTCAACACTAATCCAACTTTAATTAAACATATCAAACACCTCAATCCTAAAATTATCCATTTAAATAAATATATAGTGTCAGGTCATCTGCATAACTCATTTAATAAACTAATAATATTAGATTGACTTGAACGGAACTCATTTCAACTTGTTTCGGCCTGTTTAATATAAATGGGTTGAACTAACCCAAATACTTAATATATGTGTTGAGGTGTTAGATTATGTTTAAGAATATCTATTACCAAATTGATTCATTTATGGATCTAGTTATGAATATCCTAAAAATCATCTAAATAATTAAATACATAACGATAAAAAAAAATTTTAATTAATAAAAAAAAATCAAATTGTATTGAAACTCTGTTTTCCGCAACAAAAATAACCGACAGTTTGATCAAATTTTTTCTCCCTAGAAAAAAAAATGCATTAAGCTATATTTAGATTTTCTAACCAAATCTCAACTCGTTTAGTAAGAAAAATGTCCAATTGAACGTCACCCAAAATCCATTTTAACCAATTTCAATTCAGACCACACTCCAGTTTCATTTTAACATAGCCAACCCACAACAAAATAATCCAACAAAACCTTCTTCACTTTCAATTAAGAATATCAAATTTTTCCGATCGAACCATATTTGCCAAGTAATCTAGTCATACACTTCTAGCAACTGAAATAACAACCTATTCAATTTCGTTTAGAAATCGACCCAAAATCTGTTTTAATGAACTCCTCTAATGCTGAGTATCCTCAAAACTGACCACTTCTGTTGCATTAAAAATCAGCCATCATAATTTCGATTCCCAGATAATCTAAACCCAATTAAATATACAGTAACTCGTCACTCGGTGAGAACTGTACCTCTATTATAAATAACAGGAGTTTAAACCAAGAATAAAACAGCGACAGGCAAAGCTTGAGGCGGCAACGGGACCAGCGACAATGGCTCGATAGCAGCGAAAAATAAGAACGATATAGGGTGGGAGAGAGAGAGAGAGAGCTTCAGAGAGAGAGAGAGAGAGCTTCAGAGAGTAGGGTTATTGATAGGAGATGAAGCCATTAAAGGGGTTGAAAGTGTGGCAACCTTCGAGGTTCGTAAAATACAATGGGTAAGCCGGCTGAGAAGATGGGGAGAGAAGAGAAAAGAAAGAAGGAGGCGCTGCAGAGGTGAGAGATCGGGGGTAGAAGAAGGGGAAAAGAAAAGAAACGGAGGGGAAAACGAAAAAAGCAAAAAGAGCAAAAGACGCGCGCTGAGTCAGGTACAGGCCGTTTATGCATTTTTTTTTTTTTTTTTTAATTTGTTTCTTTTACTTATTAATTAAGAAATTAATTATTAATGTATTGATGTATTTTTTAAAAAAAATATTTAAATATGTTAATAATTGTAAATAAAAAAAATAAAAAATAAAATTTGTACTAATGGGCACCCCCAACAGTCAAAGCTGGACGGTACACTAGCACTACTTATAAATATATATATGTGTGTGGTCAAGGGTTTTACATAGAGAAAGATAAAAATCAGGATTCTATTTTTTAAGAAAAATATTGTTACATCTACAAAATAATTATATAAAATAATTTCATAAACTGACATGGTTTCTTCTGATCTATTAAATCCATTTTATAATAAAAGTAATTTTACAA
This sequence comes from Pterocarya stenoptera, assembly GCA_003123785.1. Lineage (NCBI taxonomy): Eukaryota > Viridiplantae > Streptophyta > Magnoliopsida > Fagales > Juglandaceae > Pterocarya > Pterocarya stenoptera. Next base: position 19,332 of record QEOT01008363.1, on the reverse strand, counting down.
TATGATAAATCACATCAAGCTACATCAATTTATGTAAATACTTTTATGTAATCATTTTGTGGCTAGAGTATTTTCCTACTTTTTATAGTTAAAAACTACACTAAATTGATGATAGAGATGTAAATGATTGAGTTAGAATAAGGCCTCGTTTGAATAAGGCTGGAGGGGAAGAGAAGGAGAGGGACGGTGGCTGACACGGATAGCGCACGACGGCGCTATGGGTGGAAGAAAAATTGGATGGGAGAGAGGAAGAGCGACGTGCGTGGGAGGAAGGAGGAAATGCAAGGGAAAAGAAAAAGGAAAAATGAAAAGAGGAAAAAGAAATAAATGAGGTTCAATCTTCACAACTTAGATCACAAAATAATCCAACGAAAAGACTTTCAAAATAATAAGTTTAATAAAATAATTCAAACGCAATGAATAGCTTAAATAAAATAATAATAAAATCCAACAACAATAATTTTAAAGCCCACAAACAAACTAATTTAAATTAAAAAGCAATTTAAATACAAAACAATAATTAATATTAAGAAAGCATATCAAAATAATTTTCACAACTTAAAAATCATAAACATAAACCAACAAGAAATCCGATAAATTTAAAATAAGAGAACTAATATTTAAATTAATTAAAATAATTTTCAATTAAAATACACTAAAATACTGGATATCACATTTATTAGGAGACACAATATCTCCAATATACTAACAAAAATATCAATATTTTCAAATTTTAACCTATAATAAAATCAATATTATAAACTTAATAATAACAAATATGAGCATAGGTCTAGAATTATGATCACAACAATAAAACATAAGCATATTGAGAAATACCAATATTATAACTCAATAATAATAAAATTATAATTTTGAAATAAAATTTAAAAGGGTTATTGTGAGTTGATTTTAGGTTAAGTGTGTTTGGCGTTATTGGTTCGTTTATTAATCATGTCTTAACGGGTCAAGCTGGTTTGATCTAAACTCATTTATATCAAACTCAAATCTGCTAAGTTCGTGTCATATTCATGTTAGATTTACGGATCGTGTTACATATTCTCACCCTAACTCGTGGTAGCTAAGTCTGTGGCGTCTCGATATGGGGGCTACTCGTAGTACTGGCCAAACTGGTTACCCATGGTAGCGATTTTGCTGTTAACTTTTTCATTTTTTTAATTTGAATTTATTTATTTATTGATAAATATTATTTTCATGTGATTTTTATCATTATTTTATTTATGAAAAGTGTCATTTTCCCTTCAATACTATTGATTTTATTTTATTTCTATTTTTTTTTTTTTTTGGATTTAAATGAATGAGAAGATTTAGTACAAAAGAAAAACATTTTAGTACAAAAGAAAAGACTACGGATCCAAACCGATGAGAGACACCAAGATCTAAAGAGAGCATATGAGATTTGAGTGAGAAGTCTTGTCCCATAGGCAGCAAAAAGATTTCTCTCGCCCAAATGTGAGAAGACTTACCTCTCGATAAGCGAGAAGACTCGCGACCAGAAGGCACGACCAGAAGGCGCGAAGACTTGGCGTCAAGACTTCGGCCAGTTAGATTGGGTGACTAGTCTAAATGATCAACTTAAAATATCAACCTAAAAGACATCTTAGGCAACTACGAGACAAAAGGCAAGTAGCTTTACCGCTCGGTAGGTTGGCGAAAGGGTTCTATCATCCCGATCGAAAATCTTTCCACTCAGTAGGTGATGAGACCAGTAATATTCAATGCACACGACTTCTACTCGGTAGAATAATGTGAGATCCCTAAATTCTTAGTTATTTTACTTATTATTATTGGCTAATTTATTTCAATTGATTATTATTATTAGTTTTTAATTTATTTTACTTATGCATTTTATTTTATTTTCGGTTTGGGCTTTGATTTATAGTGTTTTATTTATTAATGGATTGTGTGCGTGTTAATCGGGCCCAGCCTGTGTGTGTGTGTGAAATGAGAGAAACCCAGCCTGTGTGTGTGAAGTAATGACCCAGCCCGTGTGTATAGAGTGAGTAACCCAGCCCGTGTGTGATGAGAGTGACCCAGCCCGTGCGGATGTAAGTGAAGCCCAGCCCCTCCTCTTAAATTGAAAACGGTGAGTTTTGGAGAATTACTTAGGTTTTCATCTCTTCTTCTCATGCGCCGCACAGCAGCCTCTCTTCTTCCTCCTTCTTCTTCTCCTTGCTTCTGGTTTCTTCCTCTTCCAGCTGCTGTCAATGCCGAATTCCTCCTCCAATCAGGTCACGGCAAACACATAAATTTTCTTTCCCTCATCACTGGCCACCTCCTTCTTGCAGGATTTACTGTGTGTCACTCGGCATGGGACTCCCAAACTAGCTGTCAAGCCGACCAATCTCCACGGCCACCACCACCTTCCACCTCCAGCTTCCGGGTTGTACTCGTGTCGCTCGGAGGGGTCTCCTTCAACTGCATGTGTGCCGAATTTCATCTACATAAACTGAACTACTCGGCCTATAAATAGGTTGAGTTTCTCCAGTTAATTTCATCTCTAAAATTGGTTCATCTATCTCACGTAATCCGAATTCCTTGTCCCCAAATTTTTGTAGTTGTGTCTCGAATCCTGTAAGCCATTTAGCCGTGGATTTTACTCGGGTTCTTGGAAATTTTTTGTGCTTGCCGAGAGTGAATTTCCCACCCATTTTACACCTACTCCAAATTTCCTTGAGAAAAATTCACGAGAAAAGCTCACTGTTTTACCCTTGAAACATCACTGTTGTTACTGTGCCAAACATCTCTATACGTGCGATCTTTCAGAATTTCTCGTCTTCGATTGTGAGTAATTTTCTAAAATACGGCCCACGAGTTTTAAACGGCATTATTATAATGAAATATTATTTATAAATTGTTGGTTTGAGATGGGTCTAGAGCCGTTAAAGTGTTGGGAATAAAATTATAGTTGATGTTGAATTTGGCCCTTGGGCCGGATTAGAGGATCGGATTATACGTATAGTTGATTGTGAAATTATATAAATTGTAATTATTGTGATATTATTAAATGAGCAAATGTCATTCAATATTTGTGCTACATACATATTTATCGTTTTTAATAAATTGTGCTACGAAGTCACGTTGTCTGTTTGGAAACTGAAATTTATGATATTAATTATATGGGTGCATGTGTATCACAACCCCAAGTCGAGAGGGGGTATTATCTCGGTAGAGCTTCTCTGGTCACTCGGGAGCGTAACAGACTGACGTGGCGTCCTCTGAGTTGTCGCAGGGCGACGACAGGAACGGACGAGATGGTAACGCTCTCGTACCGATTCCGTGACCTTTCGTTGGCGGGGTTAGAGGACGTTTGGCCATGTACGCGCTGGGCGCGGAACTAGGCATCGCTCGTTACTAAGTCTCATGCACAGACGTTACCCGTGGTGTGACGATGAGAGCCAGGATGTGCATATAGACTATAGGGGAGGCCTTATTGCATGCTTAATAAAATAATAGATATATATATATATGTGGGCTAAATGGGATTTGGCGTGGTGATTAAATGTGTATTTTTGAAAAAATATATGAAAAATTGTTCTTCGTGTTTGATCGTATGTGTCGTGTTGATTATATTAATGTATTATAAATCTCTTAGTTGTTATTTTGGTTAAGTACTTGCTGAGATCTCATGTAGTGTTTTACCTATGGTTCCGTATTATGGTGCCGTAGATTTTGACGCAGAAACTGATTATGAGCCTGAAGGACCGGCTCTGCTGGAGGCATAATTTGCTGATATATTGTTCAGCGATATGGGATTTGTTTCCTTTATATTATTTGTTTTCTTTAAATTATTTGTCGATGACTGTAATATTCTTGTAAAAAATATTTTATGGTTTTGAACATTCTGGTACTTAATAATAAAGAATGACCTTTTTATCTCTCCGTTGTGAATATTATATTGTACACTCATTACATGTTGTACACACTCTGAGTACTCATTTTTGGGGAGCGTGATCCGTGTGGTCATCATCCCAGTGTCACGAACTCCACTAAAATAACACGTGGGGATCGAGGGCGTCACAGATAATTCCTATTGATTGGGATCAATCTGCTGCTGACCACCAAATTCGAGTTCCGCAATCAATCTATAGGCGACCAAATTCTCCCAAACTCTGCAATTCAAGCTACATATCACTAAATCTTCCATTTTAGATAATCTCATTATTCTTGAGATAATTCATTTTATGTTAACATTTATCTTTAGAAACTATTTTCCAGATTTTCAAGCTAAATTGTAGCCGCATTTATTTTGTTTCCAGATTTGAGTTTTAACATCTATTTAATCCCGTCTTGTGAGATGAATAAAGGAGTCTTTAGGCTAGGTTTGAGAAGTGAGATGAGAATTTTTTATTTAAGATGAAAGTTTAAAATATTATATTTTAATGTTATTATTGTTTTGAAATTTGAAAATGTTAAATTAGAATTTGAAAAAATTGAATTGTTTATTATATTTTGTCTGGGAATTTGAAAAAATTGTAATGATGAGATAATATGAGAATGTGTTGTGTTTGAACTTAGTTACTAAATCTAACCTAAGGGTTTTGAGTTTTAGAGAATCTGAGTTTAGGTTTCGATAGTTCAAGGTTTATTATTTGAGTTTCTTTCAAGGAGGCAGAGCAAGGGGAGCAGAGGCAAGAGCCGTATGCTTCATCAATTGACTCCAATGAAGAACATCAGTTTTATTGTTTTACTTTTTAATTTCATTATGAACTAATTTTATTTTTTAGAGTTTTGATGTAGCCTAGTATTGAACACACAATTTATATTCTCAAGTTATTTTATTTTCAATATTTTCATAATTGAGTGTTTATTTATTGTTCTTAATGCTTGCAATTTTCTAGCTAACTAATGTTTAATCTATTGAATCACAGTAAGACCAAGAGGTGATTTGTGATTAAAACTCTAGGATTAAACATAATTAGTTGAGAGAAAACATAGATGCTTTACAGTGATTAGTGTAATTTACAAGAAAAATTCAAAAAACTTAATGAGTCTCCAATTAGTTAAATTCACATAGAGATATAGAATTATTAGTTGGAGATATTTTTGGTATTGTTCGAGAAAAAATATTGAATACTTAAGGGATTTCTATGATCATCAACTTGGGATAATTTGAATTATATGACAAGTAAGAATAAATTGTGTGGGATTTGTTAGGTGAAATCAAACGCTTAGATCTATTCTTATTATTTTGAAAATCTAAATTTTAATATTCTTTTCTTCAGTTTAATTTAGATAACCTATTTTTCAAATTTTGGTTTTTCAAATAGTAATTAATTTAGTCAATTTCAGTACTCAATAACATAATTATTCCATGTGGGTCTGATATACGTTTTCTTTAAAATATTTTACTACTTGTTACGATTTTGTGCACTTGCAGAGATATTTTTAGCACAACATTTATTCATTATATCATCTTAAATTAAATACTTTTCTAAACACTTTTATATCCAAATGTATTTTTAATAATATCATCACTTTTACAAATCCTATAAAAATTTACTGTAACAAGTTTTTACTGGTATTTATAAACATTTTTATAGTATTCGTGAAAACATCTTATCATTCAAACACCCTTAGCTAAGGTCGTTGTTCATTCGAGTATAGACTTGAGTATTTGGCTATATCCAGGTTCAGATTTGGACATGTAATGCGGCTTAGTTATGCACCAGGGTTAACCCAAATTGGTACTCGGAAGAATTACAGTTTTTGAAATCTGAAATTTAGTTATCCGAGGAGACCAAATTTTGTAAAAATCCTAATTTTTTTTAAATTTTTAAATATGGGTACTCAAGTTAAACATAACTTAATTTTTAAAAAAATATACCCGGATTCCGAGTACCGAATTTAAAACCCAATACCATTCTCATGTACGCATATCCACCCTAATTACCGACGAGTGGGTAATCTAGTTATTGGCTCAAAATTCGAATTCCGAATCAGGCCGAAAAAAGAACCAACTTGGGTGAACAATGCTACCCCTAGCCTAGGTATAAACTGTTACACATAAATGGGCCTTTAGAGAGGCCAAGAGTCTGATGGCCTATGACCCGGTTCTTCAAATAAAAAACCTAGGTTCAAAACCCCCCACCCTCTTATATATAAAAAAAAATTAGGCATTTAGCGAGAAAAGGAAGAAGATATTAATACATATATCAAATCTTTTAATAATTCTATTTAAAATAGATGGCATTTGTATAAAATGGTATAATAATTTTTAAAGCACACTTAATTTTTTTACAGAGTTTCAAACTAATTATAAAAGGGATTATATTTTAATCAATTTCCAAAAAATAATTATAGTCGGTTGTTTTTGTATATACAAGCATAGTTTTGAATTTTGTTCCGTTTTGGCCGAAATGGTTGGAATTTTCTGTTTCGTTATAGTACCCAATACTAGGGGTAAAGCACCGACTTAGAGTTCAAATTTGAACTGTGGCGCCGTCGACCCCCACATGTGATTTGGTGGGAGTCACGACACCGAGGTGATAACCACCTCCATCGCCAAGTGCAAGTGTATGCGAATATGCAATAAGTGTGCAATATATAATGCAACGGGAAAAAAAATAAAGCAGTCTAAAAATAAGTATTAGAAATGTTTAGGCAAATACAACCCAACAAAACGTTCTCCAAGAGGTTAATATAGCCATCCAATAGTATCAAAGAAAATGAATAAAAAGGTCCAACAACAATAACGGGTAAAGTCCAAGCCATCACTCCTGAGGTGGGATCGATCCCTCCTACTCATACCCATCCTCTGCATCAAAGTCTACTGAAACGGAACTTTAGGTAGGAATACCACAATGAGATTTCACAATATCAGTAAATAAATCAATAGAACAACAACTAAGAGATTCAAACATGAAATTATACAAGTAAATAAATACAGCCACTCACTCCAAAAATCTCATTTGTACCGAAAACACAACCATTTATTACAGTGTACATCATGGTCTCCCCTCAGGACCACCCGCACACATTGGCTTCCTTCGTCACACCAAGGGTAACGACCTCGCTTATCACTTCGTTATGAGCGATGCCCACTTCTGTGCCTGGCGCGTAACGTGACCAAGCATCCTCTAGCCTCCACCAGTAGAGGGGCTTTGGAATCGTACCAAGAGTGTTACCGTCTTGGCCGAGCTTGCTGTTGCCCAACGACATCTCAATGGACGTTACTCAGTTTTACATGCTCCCGAGTGACCAGAGGAGCTCCACTAAAATAATACCCCCTCTCAACTTGGGGCCGTGACATGCACGCACCCACACAAAAATATATTTCTGATGATACCAAAAAACTAAGTTTTCAGATTATGCAGCATAGCATAGAACATAGCACACTTGAATGAATCATGGCAAATATTAATAACAATTAATATGCAAATGCATGACAAGCAATTATTGGATGGCATGGCGTAGCACAAAACAATCAACCACACAATAACACAAAATTCACAATTCTACAATTTCACAAATCTAAACTACACGCTTCTCCATCCGGCCCTTGGCCCATATTTCCGACAAGAACTACCTCATTAATATCTCAACACTTCAGGCCACTTCTTAATCACAACCAAATTGCAATAGAGCTAGCGATAATTCCACTTTAGAAAATCAAGGGTCGATTTACTTACTATGCGGAAGGCAAAATTCTGGATGATCGAGAGTGATGGCTTAAAGTGTCCCGCAATCAAACATGTGCGTATGTCTAGTTGTGGCATCTATAGGGGTGGAGCACGATGATGCAGTAGTGAAACTGGGCAGAACAGATGGCTAAAATGGCGTTCTTTTAAAAGGGGTGGCAGATTTGACATGTTAGTGGGTGAAGGAAGGGATTTTCGCGGCAGGGTGCGGCGGAGCTAGGAAAAAATCACTCCTAAAAGCTTTGGAAGGTAGATTTGGAGGTGAGGGAGGCGATGGAATATGATTTGAGAAGAGGAGATGATGCTTAAGGGATAATTTGGGGTGGAGAGACTCTGCTTATTTATAGGCCAAGGGTTGGGCTTGGAGTTTGAGTCGTGGTTGTGATTGGTGGTGGGGGACGGTGTGGGCTTCACGAGCGTAGCACGTGTGGCTTGCGACGAGTGGTGGGCAGTAATGGCGAGCAGGTACCATGGCCTCATGAGTTGCAGGTACCAAAGGGTGTGGGTTGGGCAAGGCGCATGGTGGAGGCAAACGAAAGAGAGGTGTTCTAACCGGCGAACACGTGGAGCCGAGGTGGTGGTGGTGGGGAGCAGCTTTGCAGGTCACGTGGAAGGCATAGGGCTCACGAGTCAATAGGTGGGAGAAAAAAGAAAAAGGAAAAAAAAGAAAAGAAAAGAAAGGGAAATAGGGTGTCGTGCAGTGCAGGGGAAGGGAAGAACGAAATTAGGGTGTTTACTCTTAGGCTCCAAAACGGAGTCATTTTAAGTGGGGGAGGGGCTAGGCTTACAATGCACACAAGTTAGGCCCAAAATCTCTCTCTCAAGCCTAAAATTCGGCCCAACACTCACAATAGATAATTAAAACCACACACAACCACTTAGGCTCAATTTTTCTCTTAAAGAAAAAGCATACACAAAAATTTTGGGTTTCACACGAATTTTGACTCTGACTCCGATTTGTGTAGGCTGTGATCTGACTCAGACTTTGATTTGCTGGAGTAGAGTTAGATTTGAGCTTTTTTGAATTTTTTTTAGCTTCATATTTAGCCCATTTTTAGAAGAAAAAATTTTGTAGGCTTTCAAATTTTAAATTTTCTAGAAAATTAAAAACTAAAACTACATCTATTAATTTACTTCTATACTAATATCTAACTATTTTTACACTAGACTTGTAGTACAATAGTTCTAATTACATGTCATCATATTATAGCATTATGTATTATTTCTAATGTCTAATTACATGTTATTATACTATAGTATTATATGTGTTTTTAACTTATTATATTATATATACTTATTTATATACTATAGTATTACATGTTATTATATTATACTAGTGTCTAATTTACTTTTAACTTATTTTTACACTAGACTTATTTCTAGTGTCTATTACATTTTATTATACTTTAGTAAATTATTATTTTGTGTTATTAACTAATTATATGAGACTTATTTCAATACTAGTGTCTAACTTATTTATATACTATGATGTTTACATGTATTAAACTATTATTAGTCTATTTTTTTATATTATAACTATATTATTTTATAATAATTAGCTCATACTAATATATTATTGAATTTAGCTATATTAATATTGAATTTAACTATAAGTACTCCATGTAAATTTCTTGAATCTTCTTAGAAGTTATGAAAGAAACCGTTTCTATATTTTCTTTTTTTAAGTCCATAAACTTTGCCTACAAAATATATAAATGAGTATATATCTAATAAATCCAAAACCATACCTCCAAAAATTTAAAACCTTGAATATTTGAGTTTTAAAAAATCCAGAATTTGGTTGCTAAATATCTAATATACGCGCGTGTTCATATATAAATATATATATATATATATATATATTTCTTTTATAAAGCCCAAAAGTCATTCATTAATTTAAAAACTAAAAATAATTAAAGTATTTTTTTAAACCTTTAAACGTTTGCATATCATCTCTTAAATTTCTTCAATCAATCTTTTATTTAATGAAAAATACATGAACAAATATACACCATCGGGTTTGGCCTTATTTTACTAAAATTAAAAATTTTAATGACGATAAAAAAATAAATGTTTATTATAAATTGAAAGGAATATGAAATGAAATTATTACATCTATAATGTTTTTTTTTTTTTTTATCATTATAAACAACAAAGTGTATAATATATATACACACACATAAACATGTGCATCTATACAAGCATAGTCGTCATCGTATAGATCAATATGACCCCCCAAAGTCAATTTCTGGTTTAGTCACTGCATATTAAAATAAAATATAATATTTTAAAAGATCACTTAATAGTTTCTGTAAAGAAAATAAATTTTAAATATTTCAATACAAAAATAATATTAAATAAATATTATTCTATGAAATATTATCTTCGTAAATCTGTTACATATATTAAGTTTTGTTTTAGAGTATTATTTCTACCCATATGTAACTAATTATCAAATTCTAATTTTTTCTATAGTTATGTTTTTATAATTTTTATTTTTATTTTACATAAACGTGTAAAATTAAAAAAAAAAAAAAAACTGCTAGTTCAGCCAGTCCTACACCCGGTCAAACTGTCCAATCAAGATTTTGAATAATTGTTGGCATTGGAGAGGCCAGCTTTAAGGGCAAAAAGCAAGATGTAGTACTATATATAGTTCAGACTGAGGCCCGTGAGTTCTAACGCTTGGTAGAAGCATTAATGGCTTTTATGTCACTATGGGTTTCGTTTTACCTTTGCTACCTCTCACTGGAAGTATAATCCAGAATCTCTCTCTCTCTCTCTCTCTCTCTCTCTCTCAAGTGTGATATGGATATTATATATCTGGCTGGATCAACAAGCTGTACTTGCAGCGCAAAAATGGCGCGCTATTTTATGGCGCTCATGATCAACGTTTTCGGTGATCGGTAGTGCCTGCATGCCTTGTTTGGGTGGGCGGCATTCTGAGTAGGCTTCGGTTGCTGAATGTTAGAGATGATTATGATACTCAGATCCATGCATGATCTAACTCGAAATAAGCATTTTTCGTGGCTCTTCAAAACGGCCATGTTTCGTTACAATAACTTTCTAAAATATTGTTCTGATTTTCAATAAATTAATTTCAAAATCTCAAACCAAACACAAAGATACAAATTAAATACACAATTTCAACTTTTTTACTCAATTGAATAGGGTTGTGCAAAAATCAGATTATCTTAACTCTGACACCAACTCCGCATCGTCGAAGTCGGAATTTCGAGAAAACAGAGTCGGACTTGGAGTTTTCAGTATCAACCAAATCGGAGTCGAAGCGAATTCCTGACCAACTCCAACTCCGACTTGATGCTTCAAATCTATTTTGAAATCTGCCTCTAACCAATACCTCCGACTCTGAAATTAGTATAAATAAAATATAAATATATGTATATTATATAGTGGTCATATATACTCATATTATTAAAAGTGTATAACTTATATATAGTTATATTGAATACTCTACCAATATGTGATAATTATTTAAAAATAATATCAATAGACTAAATCTAGTATATGTACACACTACACATCACGTACAGTATCACTATTTTACATATTACATATGATAAGGTAGATAAAACTTGACTACCCAAGACTGAGTCATGTACCTGCATATATGAAATATTTTTAGTTATATTTGTTATTTTTGCATATCTAAAATTTTTTTTTTTTAATTTTTTTAGTAAAGTTGAGACTTGCCCACAAATAATAATCTATTAATATGTAAAGTCTTTTTTAAAAACTAGCTAAATATGGAGCCCAACGCAAGTTTAAAAATGTGGGTTAAAAATTTGTGGCCTAGAAAAAAGTCAAGTCTAACTCTGCACCAACTCTAATCCGTTTTAATGGAGTTGGATTGGATTATGAGTAAGTTGGAGTACTTTGGATTCGAACTCTGACTAAATCGGAGTCGAAGGTGGATTTCCTAGATACCGACTTCAGCAAAGTCTATGCGCAGCCCTACAATCTTTACTGGGACACAAGGATAAAAAACCACTTTTACAAATACCAAAACAAAAGCTATTCTTACAAAATTATATTCCAATATTCAACTCTACATATTCACTTTCACAAATCCAAATACAAAACTAATCTATTGTAAAAACTTATTCAAAATCTTCTCTACATTTTCCAAAACCCAATAAACAATGCATCTAAAAAAATTTCAAATGTTCGCAAAACTTATTCTAACTAAACATGGCCTAAGCATTCATAAGTATTGAACGATGAAAGTCACAACAATGTTAGAAAGTTCATTAAACACCTATGGATATTGTGCCATTTGCTTGCAATGAAAGTTTATATCTATTAGTATTCCTTTATTGATTATCCAGTGTTTAGATTTAGGCCTGATTTGGATATTGAGTTGAAATAAAAGTTGAACGAAAATATTATAAAGTTAAATGTTGTTAGAATATAATTTGTTAATCATATTTTTATTTTAAAATTTAAAAAGTTGAATTGTTTATTCTATTTTGTTCGGAAGTTTGAGAAAATTGTAATGATTAGATGAGATAAGTTGAGATGATTTCTAAAACAAACGAGGCCTTATTGTGTAGTACAGACCATTATATATACATAAGTTAAGATCCATCGATTAATTCAAATATGGGTATCGATCTAAATTCATAAACTACAAATATATAAACATTTAAATTTTTAGGGAACTCTTATTAATTATTCCCAAAAGTCTCATCAAAAGCGCTCTAATTTCACAAAATTTGAGTAGTACTTCATAGCTTATAAATTGGTTGATATGTATATGTACGCCATGAAGCTATTCATGCACATCGGTGGACCAAAACTCTCATAAATATCAATGTATTCTCCGGCTCACATTAGGAAAAGTAGTACTATAAATAAATAAGACTATTTGATAAGCCGGTCAAGATCGCATTTATAAAACTAGAGTTTAACTTACTTCGTTCATTGAATGAGACATTTGCAAACAGTAAAGCATGATCAATTATCTAATGATTAATATTACTCATATAAAACTCGAGTACTCGTCTTTTATACGTCACTATAAATTTGAATACACTTCGTATTTATTATTTGGTAAATATATATATCATTATTTTTAATGTTACAATGAGAATATGTTAAAGTATTTAGAAACACTACAAGAAAAATGACCTTTTGCGACCAGTTATTTCCAGTTAAATGATTATTTCTAGCTAAAAGGAGTCTATTTTGGTCGCAAATAGTCATTTTCGTCGCAAAATAATCGTTACAAATATCCGTTTTTCTTGTAGTGAAATAAAAAAATAATAATAATGTTCCTAATACTAATATACATGTTGTTTAATTAGGCCCTTATTGATATTATCATAATTAATATATGTATGCATAAAGTGTATATATATATTCACAAATTAAACCCCTGAATCTGTTTATCAATATTCATTAATAAAGTTATACGAGATAATAGATATATACGATCTATTTTCATCAAGATTATATTTGAATTTGAATATCTCGATTGAGGCAGTCAAATTCGAATAAGAAATATTTGAAGAGATATTTTTCACAAATGAGGTACTATTAATTGATATGATCAGCACCGTCGACATACTGATCGAGTTCATGTACTTACTCGGAGTACTGCCTCCAAAACGCGTACGAGTGGTCTGAAACCAAATGGATGGACCATTAATTTAGCTAGCTACATATATATGTAGCATGAGGACCAAATATATAAATAAATATATATATATATATATATAATTGAGTAGTGCCCCCAGAAAGAAGCTAGCTCATGTTGGTTCATTGTCAATCCTTAATTATCACTACAAGAAAATAAATATTTGAGACGGATTATTTACGACAAAAATGATTATTTACGACGAAAATAGACTCATTTTGATATATATATATATATAATTGAGTAGTGCCCCCAAAAAGAAGCTAGTTCATGTTGATTCATTGTCGATCCTTAATTATCGCTACAAGAAAAATAAGTATTTGAGATGGATCATTATTTACGACAAAAATAATTATTTACGACGAAAATAGATTCATTTTAACAAAAAATAGTCATTTTCTCATAAAATAATTTGCCACAATTATAGTTGGCCATATATGGCCTATTAGATGATTATTATTTATAAGCTGTTAATTAGATAAAGTGGATTAATTATTATAAGAGTGAGAAGGACATTGCATGGGAAGGGAGGGACAAAGCTGCAAGGAGTGGCAGAGGTCCACTGTTGCGGTGCTGCATGCACATATGCTGCTGTCTCGCTAACTTTAAGCTAATGAACCTTACTAGTCCCTGCTCCAAGTGCTTTTGTCATTGCTGCTCTCTGATGGCACTTATACCTTTATACTCTCACATTAAATCACTTACATCTTTTCGCCATATATATACATATATATATATATATGTGTACGAAGTTTTCTTAAATTCATGTTAGAACTTATATATATTAGGAGTCTCAATTGGAAGAGATGATGACACATAAAGTAGGTCCTAGTTATAACATTTATTACCACCAGTATAATAATTTATACAGGTGGCAATAATCAATGTCGTAAATCTTATTTCATGTTTGATTTTCTCTCCCACTTAAAATACTCAATTTTAAAAGAACATTTGAAAAAATATTTTTCATATATATAAATATATTTTATGTCATGTTAGCCTTCATCAATGTTTATGTCTTGGCATTAATCATGCATGATTTAATCATGATTAATGCATGATCAGCATAAACATTAAATATTGATGAAGCCTATATATATATATATATCTCTCTTTTAAGACTTTTTAGAGTACTAGCCAATATTTGATTCACGAGTCATTGAATTTTAGTAATCATTTAAGTTAAATGGCTTATAGTTTTCCTTAATAATATTTATTCATATATAATCATTTGTAAAATAAAGGGATTTAAGAATCCAATTTCTACCTCTAAATTGTTCATTAGCAAAAGGGTTATCCTATATATATATATATATATGAACGGTAATTAATTAAGAAAAATACTAAATGTATTTAAGAAAAATTTACTTCTCTACATGTCAATTATTGATATGTTGAAAATTATAAAATTTAAATTTCAAAAGAAAACTAACAAAATGAGTCTTCTAAATAAAAATGTAAGTAAAATTGTAAATACATGTATCACTACTCATTAATTAAAAGGTTGATCGGTTAGCTGCCTATTTCTTCAATTTTTGTAGAATATTTTTTTTCTCTAAGCACATAAACATTCAATGCATAATTAAATGAAGAATTGGTTGAAATTATAGTAATTGGTTGAAATTATAGTAATAATGAAGAAAAATCTAATCTGAAATTCCTATATATAGAGTTTAGAACTTAATTAGCTAGGTAGCCATATATGCCAGTATTCCTCTCTCAGGAATGATTTAGGCTGCGTTTGGTTACACAATTCATCCCAACTCATCTCCACTTATCATTACACCTTTTTCAAATTCCAATACAAAATATAATAAACAATTCAATTTTTTTAAATTTCAAAATAACTTTAATATTAAAAAATAATATTCTAACAATATTTTATCATCTCAACTTAACTCAACTCAACTCATTTCAACATCCAAACCCACCCTTAATTTAACAGTACTCATCGCCAACATTTCTGATCATCATCGACCATCATGAACAACTAATCAACTATTTCTATCCAATCGTTTGCTTGTAGTTGTGGATCTCTCGTTCTGCCAGTAGTTTGAGATGGTCAAGCTTCTCTCCCTAGCTCACTCTCTGTCGTTATTATATATTTCGACTTTTTTTCTGGTGATATCTGCACCTCTGCTCTGCTCTCTCTCTCTCTCTCACACCCTTTCATTTCATTTCATCTACTAGCTATTACTTTGATTAATTCCACCAGGAGTAGTCTCTACTCTATAACCCTCCTGCTATATAAAGATTACTTTTGTAAAATCCCATTACCCAGCTCGATCTCTTTGATGAAGATCACAGGTACCCATCCATCAACATCTCTCCCTCCATTTCTCAACCCCGTGCATGAAACCATTGATTAATTGAGTATCTTTGCCTCTGCAAAAGGAAACTGACAATCTCCCACACAACACCCACTTCTTATTGCCCTCACATCTCTCTCTCTCTCTCTCTCTCGGTAGCAATGATGTCGCCGGATAACATTCCGGCAAAGCCGGTTACGGAAGATGACAACCAAGGCTCCGGCAGCAGAAAAACTGCGTCGGCAAGGCCACCAGAGCACGGCCTAAACTGCCCACGATGTGACTCGCCTAACACCAAATTCTGCTACTACAACAACTACAGCCTCACGCAGCCAAGGCATTTCTGCAAGACTTGTAGAAGGTACTGGACAAAAGGTGGGGCTTTGCGCAGCGTTCCCATCGGCGGAGGCTGCAGGAAAAACAAGAAGGTGAAGTCATCTTCGAGGCTCTCTGAAGACTCCAAAGACTCGAGCTCATCGTCGGAGATCGGAGGGTTGAAGTTCTTCCATGGTCTATCCCCAGCCATGGATTTTCAGCTTGGTGGGCTACCATTCCCCAGGCTTCACCCTCCAACAACAGCTATTTACAACCAGTTTTCTTCATTTGGAGACGTTTCGGGCAATTTTGCGGCTGCTTCTGGAACTGTAACCACTCCTTTTTCCCTGGATCCCTCTGGAAACTGTAATAATTCTCTGATGAGTTTTAATTATCCGCTTTCTTCTACAAATGGTGGCGGTGGTGCTTTTAGTGCTGCTGCAGTTCAGAACACAAGCAGCTCCATGAACGTTCACAGCGGTCTTGCATCTTCTATCGAGTCTCTGAGTACTATCAACCAAGACCTGCACTGGAAGCTTCAGCAGCAGAGGCTGGCCATGCTATTTGGTGGAGAAAATCAGAAAGACAATAACGTTTCCTCGGTTCCTCTTGAAAACCATACGCAGAAACCCCAACCCATTGTGTTCCAGAATCTGGAGATTCCCAAATCATCAGAGGCTTGCAGCGTTGATAATTCAAGAAAAGAAGGTACAAGTACCAGAGATCAGATAGCGACCGAGTGGTTTTTCGGGAACTCTTATGGGCCGGTGACCCCTACTCCGGCCAACAGTGGCGGCAACGGTGGGCACGGTAACGAGAACAATTGGAACGGAATTCAAACATGGGGTGACTTGCAACAATATGGTACTTTGCCCTAGATGATGATCGAGCATCAAGAGGTAGGCCTCAAAGGATCGATCGATGTTGAAAATAGGGAAAATGTCGACATACAATCTAAACTAAACTCATGATTTAGGTATGTGTTTGTCTATTGTTCTTTTGTGAATGCAGATTAACGTGTGAAATTCGGGAAAAAAAGATAGTGTTTTGTTCCAAAGTTTAAGCTTATATTTCATTATTTTATGTGTTAGGATCGTTGCTCATGATGATCAATAGTCTCAGTTCTTTTGTTTGCTAATATTGATGCTGTTGATTGTAGTGCTCTCCATTTCTTTTGCATGTAAATGCAGGACCATGTTGGTTATGGCAGCAAATAAATACTAGTTTTTGATGAAAGTGAAAGCAATTGGGTACTGACGTTGGATCTCTCTAAAGTGAATACAATTACTTTTGTATACGTAGTTGAATTTGTTTAATTCTGAGGTTTGATTTGAAAAATATCTTCCATATGCATCGACATTTAAATCTTCAGTCTTTTAAGTGGTTTTCATGCTGATCTATAATTCTAGCCTCACTACTTTCTTGAAGAATTGATTATGCTCTTCTATCATCTACAAAATCTATTTGGGATCTGTGCTGGGTTTTCGACTGCTAATTTAATAGAATATCTTTGATCTATTTTATGTTCAGTCTGTATCTAGAACTCTCACTGTCTATCTGCCTCACTGTCTATCTCTATCGAGAAACTGAGTCTCAGGCTGCTCAGCAACAGACACAATGTCCCTATATATGTGAAGCACCACAGCAGCAATGGCTGGAAAGGGCTTTTCTGCTCAGCCTCTTACTAGGCTGCAGTGTTTAGCACCTCTCTCTCTCTCTCTCTCTCTCTGTGCGCATAGGGCACTCACTAGGCCGCCTGCGATTTGTTGCCTAGCATTTTTTGTGTCTTGGAGAGTGAGCCCTTCCCGACTAATTACTACTGAGCATCTCTCATGACTGTGATTCTGTTTCATGACCAGTGAGAGACCTAGAGCCTCACAGTCATGAAAAGAGATTAGCATTAAGCCAGCTCCTACCGTATCTAGAGATAAACATGAAGGATATTGTCCATGCATGGATTCCCTCAATTATTTCTTATTGTCCATATATAAATGCCACAAAAAAGTTTTTCAATATCTGATCTTTTCTTGCATCAAGATAATCACTTTCTCACTTACCCAAAATATAAAGTAAACATGATCTCTTCTTCTATCTTCTGAGCACCTTAGGACTTCCAGTCTTTCACTACTATATATTGCCTGTAACTGAGAGATCACAGCCTGTAACAAGGCCAACCTCTCTCCCTTTGCCTTCTGTTTGGCCAACATTATGGCAGAAAGTTGACATTCTATACAGTGACCTATGTATTCTGAGTTTCCAGGCCGGCTTCCTTCCATGACACCAATTTTTATGGTTAGCGGAGACGATATAACAACTATCAGTACGGCCTTATAATATGCCATGCAGGCCCTTAGCTTCTTTCTGGTACTTTTTCTTATCTTTTTCTCTTTCACACATTTCGAGATTTTTCTGTACGAAAATCTTGATACACCCAAAACTTGGTCATACATCAGAATTTACTCCTTTTTTTTCCAAGCAAAATAAGTAAAAAGAATGGTCATCATGAACATGATGTACTTAGCAGTTAGCATCGAGTTACCCTTATTATTATATTATAATTAATTATCTTTTTTTGGTGGGGAGAGAGAGAGAGAGAGAGAAAGAGATCTCAAAGAACCGAACAGGCATGCATGAGGAGGAGGTAGTCATGTCATGATTAACGTGATAGATCACTGAGTGGGAGTAAGCTTTTTGTCATGCCCATGCAGTTGTGTTTGTGTCAACTGTCATCATTATTAATTTACAGCTTACATGTACAACTGCATGCATGCAAGAAGCTCGTGATCTAATGGGACATTGCTCTAAGCTGAGGTGCGCTGCCCCTCATCTTTCTTCCACCCTATGATCATCCTGCATGCATCCTCGATGATCTCTAGCTAGCTTCTATCTCGTTCGTATCTTGGCGGGCCTGGCCCCACGTACCGTCGACCTTTCTTAATTTGCTACATCGATATTCATCATTCGTGTCTAGGTTTATATATATTTCGAAAAAACATGTCATTTTCACAATTTGATCGGGCTGATCATTAATATAAGATTATTATAAAATTTTATATTATTGAATATTCGTTAAAAATTCTAACTTTTTCTATGGAAAAGTCACAATGAAATTTAAAATTAATTATATAATTGTCATCCATCTAATCATGTGAAGATTTATTATTTCTAGAGAACAGGATGGCCGGCCGGGATTCGAACATCCGGGTTCTCGATCTCATTAAAAAGAAACATTTCTGTTAGTAGGATGTATATATAACGTTTCCTCCCGAATTAGAGTTTCATTGATTACGTACGTGTATATGTTGAGACATGTGCCTGATGATCACCTTGTTAAAACGAGAAAAAAGCCATGCATAAATATTGCATGCCCATCATCATCTTGCACCGGCCT
>QEOT01008361.1:195866-260975 GCA_003123785.1 Pterocarya stenoptera | reverse complement strand
CTGATCTGGACAAGTCCTTGACCTATTCTTGACAAATTAGTATCTGGTGATCCCCACAATACATGCTTCCAGGACCTTTCAGAATGATGAACTGACCAGAATAGTAACCATGCACAGAGAATTATTTATTAAAACTTTCATTTCTAATATGGGAAGGTGATTGACAATGCCATATGGTTTGCGTAAATTTAAATAGTTGCGTGGGTAGGATTGAAAGTCATCTATGATATGATTTTATGTATGACAAAGGATGGTTGCTATATACATATTGTGGAGTTAGGCATGTGTATGGTGTGGGTTTTGCCAGGATGGGTTTGTTGGGGTCAAGTTGTAACTCGTGGCATACTTTGTTATACACATATCGTTATTTCCACCTGTTAATTATAAAGTTAAATTTAACAAGTACAACTATGTCACTGCTGCTTAACCTTGGATTATTATTGATTTCTCTCCTTTTCCTGGTCCTGACACAAGTGGTCCTTCAGCAGGAACCTTCCCGCAGATTTTGTAAGATTGGATCAAGATATTCTATCACCTCTTGCAGGGAAGAAGCAGTTCTATACATATGAGACCATGGACTTCTGGGAACAGATCAAAACTCCTGGGTAAGCATCGCACCAGGGTGTTGAAGGCTGTAGGATGTCCTTGGAAAATAATCATTAACTTAGCCCTTTCAATCAGGACCATTGTGTGAATTTTTGGGTTGATTATTGCAGGATGTCCTTGAAATGTTCTGCACTGTATCTTGCACAATTCCAGTTCACCTCCCCCCATCTTTTGGCTAGTGGGGATGGCACGAAGAGTGCTACCATTTCTGGGGATGTTTATATTCATCCATCGGCAAAAGTGCATCCAACTGCTAAGGTGATCATTCCATTATCAGATTATGCACTCTGGATAGAGTGTTACCAATCTATGAACATTTTTTTAAATTGTAGAACCACATTATTGATCTGTAGTTCTAATACTACTAGAAAGGGGAAATTTAGCTGTGATTCCATTGAAGCTTTTTGATGTTTCACCGTGTTCATTATATGTGTGTGTGTGTGTGAGAGAGAGAGAGAGAGAGAGTAGGTAATGTGCATGAGTTGCAAGTTTGCATGCCACAGAATGCTATCCAACTTAACCTGGAAACATATACTACCTTGTCCTCAAGTCATTGAGTATAGAAGTGGTTTTGCTTATTTCCATCTAGTTGGACTGACTACAAAATTGTGTATTTGTAACTATGTACTTTTCTGCTGTGGTGGAACAGATTGGTCCCAATGTCTCGATATCTGCAAATGCTCGTATAGGAGCTGGCGCAAGGCTCATAAGTTGTATCATCCTTGATGATGTTGAAATTAAGGTACATAACCTAATCAAAGGGTATGAAGTGCATGCATAAGTCTACCTTAAGTGTGACATTTGCACTTGTGGTTTTTCAGGAAAATGCAGTTGTTATTCATGCTATTGTTGGATGGAAGTCCTCTATTGGGAGATGGTCCCGTGTCCAGGCAAGTTCATAACTTCGCATTTTCTTTTCTTCTAATATGATACAATTGTTCATCAAAAGATTGTGGTTTCCTTATTGTCTAATCCTTGAGCCGTGAGTTCTTTCTGGAGGATTTGATTTTTTTTCCTAGAATGTTGTTCAAAGTGTGCATTAAGCACTATAGTTGAGTTTGGAACCACAATAAATATGGTTCCATCTCAGCACAAAAGGGTTCCAATAATTGAAAGGGACCACGGCACATGTGATGTCATCCATCACAGACATAGTTCAATAATTAATACCTTTTAGTTCTTCTGCTGGCATCAGGAAAGGATTGACCTTTATTCTGGTGGATCCCGAATATGTAGACCATCTAATAGCTTCCTCTTCGTAAAAGAGAAAAATGGAAGTGGGGCATTTTTTGCAATGTCATGTTGCATAACAGGACTCCAGTTCCAACTCCCATGTCATAATCGTATCTCTGATTAAGCATCATAGTTGGAAGACAACATATTCTTGTTACTTGCACGAGACTTATCAAGTTCATTTATTTTCGTGCTGCCTTTCCGGTTTTTCTTTTAAATTCTGTATCATCTGCGCATCTCGTACTTGACTAAGTTTGTCAATTGATTTCAGGCCAGCGGAGACTACAACGCAAAACTTGGGGTTACAATACTTGGTACTGTTATGCATTCTCCCTGTATTTCTATACAAGAAAATCAAGATCACACATTGCACCATCTGACGTTCACTATTTTGTAATGGCAGGTGAGGCTGTGTCTGTTGAAGATGAAGTGGTGGTGGTTAACAGCATTGTTCTACCAAACAAGACTCTCAATGTCAGTGTTCAAGAGGAAATAATTCTATGATAAAGCAAGCAAGACGAGTTCTCAAAGCTATTGCTAAGCTTTCTCACTAGTGTTATTATTTCAATCCTCATTGCTGGATTTCTAGTACGGAAGCCAACATTAAATAATTTATTTTCCTTTTGTAAATTGGCATTTCTCTAATAAGAATGAGTTTCTTGTTTGGCTGCTTCATTATTTCTGTTCATGCAAAACGGGTGAGCTATTTTATGCACTGCACTTTCATTTCATTTTCACCATCGTATTGACGTGATATGATACCCTGCAACTAAAAGGGTATCACGCATCGGGCCATTCCTCTGATGGTACATGCATATTATTGTTTATCTGGAAGAAGTTTTTTAAATTTATTTATGTTTTAAAATCTCTCAGGTTAGCATCTCATTATTTTCTGAAAAAAAATCGTAATGCCCAGAATCATCCCAAAGTAACTAGCCTTACTTCTTGCAAGGAGATCAACTTTCATTTCATACTCAATCATCTATAGAAAAATAGAAATCTAATAAATTTTGTGATGCAAAGTGAGTTTCAAAAGGGCTGGCTGCAAGACTTGTGTTGGAAAGGAGATGCTAACGTTTTGGAAACATCCAGCTGCAAGAGCCATGGAGGCACTGTAAAATTCAAGAGTATTCAAATCTCAAGGATAATCTAAACTTATGTACGAACACTAGCATTGGACTCATTGAATGAGTTCAATCTTCAAAATTTGATAATTTTAAGTTTAAAATTCTGGTATTGAATTCACCATATGCTCAAATATTAAGCTTTACTGGTTGCGGTATCGGCAAAATGAATAAATGCCTAAAATTTGAATGAACTGTGAGCAAAGATATTGGCATTGAATTCGGCAAACCACAAAACTCAAACTTTGAGCTATAGGAAATCTATTTTTATTTTCATATTTGAAGACTCACTATTCATAAGTCTATCTCATTATTTTATTACAAAATACAACAAACTATTATTTTGGATTTGAAAATTAGTTTGTGAAATGTGTTTGTTGGGTAATTAAGTTGAGAAAAAAAAATTAGTTGGGAAACAATAATTTAAATATCAAATTAAATTATTAATGTACATATGGTTAGTGTAATTGTAAAATATGAAAAAAAATTATTTAAAAAATTATTATTAAAAAAATAATATTATATCATTATTTTGATGAATCTAATAGCTAATCTAATGTGGGATTATGGATAGGGAGATTTTGAATTTATGAAAAACATGTACTTTTCATCAAATTTTGAAAATAATTTTGATGAAGCCAATACTAATACTCTTAACTACAATACATTTCCTTTCACCTTCAAATTTGAAGACTCACTATTCACACTCTATAACCATTATTTTATTTACTTAAATTATTGTTTTCCAATTTTGAGCCACAATATTTTTAAATTGAAAAATAATAATGTAAGTATCAAATTAAATTATTAATTAACATATAGTTAGTGTAATTGTAAAATATGAAAAATAAATAAATTAAAAATATTATTATTAAAAAAATATTATTATTTTATTATTTTAATGAATCTAATAACTAATTCAATATGAAATTATGAATAAAAAAGTTTTAAATTTATGAAAAATATATACTTTCATCAAATTTTAAAAATAAAAATAATAAATTCAATGCTAATGCTCTAAAATGTGCTCACTTCCTGGCTTCATTCAAATATCTGGGATTCTCTCAACATAGCAAGATCTAATTGCAGTTTGGCCTGAAAATTTGAAAGGTTTTTTTCGGTGATGTGCATTTTAAATTTGTCAGTATAACAAGATCTTCTAATTGAAAAGAATGATATAAGAAAAACAAGTGGGGTCACCTTAATTTATAAACTAACGTGCCAATCTCTAATTGGATAGTGCTATTAACTTATACCCGCACTCTTGACCAAAGCACTAGGGGTGGGGGGAAACTGTCTGAAGTGTCAAAAATCCCTCTTGGACACTCACAAGCTCTTGGACTAAGTCGCTCATTCGTTACAAAAACAATGATAAGTATGTTATATGGAACATTAATACAAGAGAGGCTAGGTATGCGACTTCTTCAGAGTGCTGAAAAATCGCACAAACTCAGTTCCAACGACTTCTTGAGTACAAGACTCTGATAGTAACAAACAAACCAAGACATGTTAATGGACGACCAGACCAAAGCGCACAAGAATAGAAAAGAAAATGTGTAAGACTATAAAGACCGTGAGGAATGAATATCTTCATGGGGGTGGCCGTTCTAACTTGTCGCATTGAGAATATGCATCCATAACGGAGTAAGCTCTTCCTTGTCAGATCACTAGAAAAAAGAATGCTATTTGATTGCTGAACCTTTTTCAGCGCTCGTTGGTGGGAAGAATCAGGAAATTTGTAATGACTTTTTCCCGGAAACTTCGGAGTACCATGATTTCCACGCTTCCACGTAATGAGAGAAGAGGTCTTTCAAAGCTGCATTGTCAATAGACCTTTGCATTACTCATTTTGCAGCATCAAACGAAAACAGAAATTGGCCTAGCAGAATGTAAAAGACAACTATATAAATGGCAAAGGACATCAAGGAGAACCCATTTCATAAATATTGATACTTGGAAGATTAAAGCTTGTTAGCTTGATATGACAATATGAAGAGGACATATTGTATGATAAAACTCACTCTACCATGGATTTGCATATTTCAAATTAGCTTGTCACTCTGACCATATTTATATGGATGGAAGATTTTTTTTTAGTGAAATATAGATGGCAGATTGATCAAGACTTCTAAGCACACATCAATGAGCAAAACGATCGTGCAGAATAACACTGGTGAGAGAATGCCACCTCCAGAGATCTAATAACTTTTTCACTTGGTACCCTAGGTGAACCTAGATCATTGACAACCCACTTCACTTATGGGATCTCTGATGGAGAGTCAATAATGAAGACTCTAAGCCCAAGAGAGATGCCTTTCCCTGACCTACAAAAGAGCATAAAATGATACCTTCGTTTTGATACTGAGGACGATATGTAGAGGCAAGATTCTCCCAATCATGAACTCGCTTTACATTGTTGCTCTCAGGAACACCAACTTTGGCCGCACTGGTGGGAGCAAAGGGACCAAATTGGTAGCCTTTTGAACTTTGTCTCGAGTCATGTTCCAAATTCCTTCCATCAACCTCATCTCCCAAATTGCCATATTTTATTTGATTTTCTGCCTTCGGATCCCCTTTTGAATTTCCATCAAATAATGAGTCAACTTTGTTCCTCTTAAAACTGATGTTTGTGACATCACTTCCAAACATTCGTTTCCTAGAATCATTTGGAACAGAAACACTGTCATCTTTGCCTCTGCATCCTAACCACCTGAATGCAGGCTTCCTAGTGTCTGACGTATGGGTCTGCACGTCATTCAAGAAACGCTTGAGATAAGCAAATGATGTAATTGTATCAGACACCGTCTTAGTAGAATTAGGAGTGAGCATCAGGCAGTCCAGACCGAAAAAACCGGACCAGACTAGTCAATTTGGACCGAACCGGACCGGACTAGTCCAATTTTTTTTTACCGAATTCATTTAGTCCGATCTGTAGTCTGGAGGCTTTTCAGACTGAACCGAACCGAATGTATTTTCTATATATTTTTTTATATATAATTAATTATCTATATAATTATATTATATTATAATTAAGTATAGACTATAGACTATAGTTATGCTTATACAATTATACTTATACTAATATTATTAATATATAGCTATACTATATTACTAATAGTCTAATACTTTATATTAATATTATTATATATTTATATAGTTATACAAATGGTTATATTAATTGTTATATTAGTTTAATTATACTATATTATAGTAATTTATTATAAGTTATAACTATATTATATATTAATACAAGTTATAATGATTTCGTATAGGTATAACTATATTATATATTAGTATAAATTATAATGATTTAGTATAGTTATAACTATTAACTATAGACTATAGTTATACTTGTATAATTATATTTATACTAATATTACTAATATATAGCTACACTATATTACTAATATTCTAATATTTTATACTAATATTATTATATAATTATACTAATCATAATTCATAATAACTAATCACTATAAATCTATAACTATTTATATTTAGTATCAATGTGCTAATATATTATTTAATGTATTACTAATACTATTAAGTATCAAGAGTTATAATATATGTATAATTTATAAATTTATAATAATATGTTAAATATGTATCTTTTTCAATTATGAATGTAATATATATGAATAATTAAATTATTTATGCTTATCACTATATATACAAAATGTTAAAAATTGTATATGGCTCATTATGCATTAACATACTTTAAATTAGTAATAAGATAATAATTAACATCATCAATAATATAATTTTTATTTAATTTATTATCATTAACCATATAAAATATTTTTTTATTGAATTTGTTACATAATCCACATTAATAAATCACTTAATTTAATTTAGTATTATAAATAAATTTTTTTATTAATTGATTTAAAAAATTTTATAAAAAGAAAAAAAAAACAAAAAAAAGAGTTGGACTGAATGGACCGGACTGGACCGCTACCGGTCCCCTTAGATGTTCAGTCCGATCTAATTCAGAAAAAATGATAGACCAAAAACATTCAATCCATCGCCGGACCGGACCAGACAGTGTGCAGCCCTAAGTAGAATTGTAGAGAACAAAAAAGATCAAGTTTAAACAGGCCTTGCACTTTTGCACTACCGTTTTACCTTCTCAATTAGTTTCATTGAAGACAACACATTTGCAATATCGTATAGGCGTCTAACTTTTGCTGCAAAATTTCAATGCCAAAAAGATTTTAGATTCCTTTTCAGGTTCATTGCAGTTAGTAGATAAGAATAAAGAAAGCAAATAACATTTATTACTTCTCATTAACGAAGAATTGTGGCCATCCCCAAGCAGTAACCTCGCAGCATCATCAAGGGATATCAATTCTGCCTAGAAATTATTAAGAAAAAAAAAATCAAACAAATGACTAACTAGAGAGGAAATCAACGACAAAATTAAACAACAAGAGAGATAATGTACACACTCACATTAGAACAGACAAAGAGCTTGACAAAATTCTGGGTAAGAAGTGCAAGAGATTTTTCCCTCCGATTGTCTGTGAAGAATCATGCAAGCACATTCAAAATTCTACTCCAAATTTATTTTAGTTTGTATACTGGTGTTTCTTAATAAAGATTGATTTGCAACACGGGTTTATAGTATAACATTCAATTTCTATTCCCAAGATAGATCTACAAAATCATCGAAGATGTGAAGGACGACTTATAAGGTCGCATCGAGTCATCAAGTTCACAAATGTATATCTAAATTGCTGCGTAACATCAACTCTGACCCATCAAAGCAATAAAGTTTCATTGATATTCACAAATATTTTCATCAATAGTAGTATCTCAGCCAAAAAATATAGAAGGAAAAAATAAACGGAATACCTTTTGTCAAGGATTTAACAGAACTAGTGTTGGGCTTGTCATTCTGACTTCCAGTACTGGGATTAGAATACATGTCGTCCTCATCCTCGTCATCCGAAACCTGCCCCGATTAAAAAAATTATCTCTATCAAAATGCTAAAAACAGGAATAAAATACGGAAAACTTCATAAAATTCTTAACTTTGACCTACTTTTGCATAGTCGTTGCCGTCAATGGCATTGATATTCTCACTCAAACCCTCTTCCTGTGACAGCATTAGAACGCAATATTAGAGATGTTCCAAATATACATTTCAACCATATCTTTGACCTACCAAAACGAATAGAAAAGAGTTAAAAAATCATTAAAAAAAAAAAAAAAGAAGACTTGCAATCATAAAGGAAAGATAAAAATCACCTTAAGCTCAGCCAAAGCCTTAGGGATTGCCGCAAATCCTTTCCAGTTGTATTGGTTCTTCGCTTTTCTTGCAAGGACCTAAAAAATAAAGTCAAACACCCATTCAAGCTTACGACTATACCCACGCACATTTATATTAAAAAAATTCAAAATTTAAGATGGTCAAAGTTTAAAAATCTCACCCCAACACTCTCCAAGACATTTACAATATCGTAAATTCTTCGCCTCTCAACACCTGAAAATCCCAAATCTCATTAGATCCACAAAATTCAAAACTTAGATAAATACATGAAAAGGTTAGAAATTGTACCTAATCTCGAAGCTGCGTCGTCAAGCCCAATGGACCGGACGTCGTCTCGATCGTAAAGGCTCAAGAAACTGGAAGTTGCCAACGAACGAAAATCAAAAGAAGAAAAAGAATATATATTTCACGATGAAGAGAAAAAGTAGAGAGAAAGTACTTGGAGCAAAGAAGGCCGAGGGACTTCTGCTTTCTGCTATAGGCGTGGTGCCTCGTCGAGGGCTCAGCTAGAGCAGAAGACGAAGACAAGGCCATCGACGGTGTGAATCCGAGGGGGAGAGTGGCCGAACCAAGTGCTGCAAGCCTCAGGGTTGAGAATTGGAGGGAAGTGAAGCGAAGGTAAGATAGAAGAGAGCGAGAGGTGGAGTCTGAGGAGAGGTGAGAGGACCGTTAAGAAAGGGGGAGAAAGAAGGGGGGAGGGTTAGGGGAATGGCGGGGTCGGCAATTTGAAATTGAGGAGGGCTTGGAGTTTGGACTTTGGTTTGGATCCAAATCTTGTATTTGGTTTCGAAAAAGCGGGAATTTGAAATTCTCGGTTTATTCTGACGCGCCTCCGAATCCGCCATCCACGTGCGAGTGGTCTCCCGAATTTGAAATAACACCTGTGCCTTGCTGGGCTGGGCCACACTCTTAACAGTCTGGAATATTATTCTTACTTTTTTACCGACAAGTCCAACGTTAAAATAAGGTAGAAAAAAATATAGGAAAAATGATAATATGTTTTCCAAATGAGAAAAGCTTCAAATCAGTCATGGTGTAACTTGAAGTTTACACCGTCCAATAAAAAGAAAACACGTAAGAAATTCATTTTGTTTATTGTGGGTGCGACTGTAGAATATGACCCTCTGTTCTATCGCATTCTCCACAGTTCTCTATTCGTCCGTTCGTTTTCTTCCTTTTTCTAGACTTTCTTTTTCCTTTTGGTCTCTCTTTCTCATCTCCATCCCATCTGGTGAATCTTTGCTCTCTCTCTCTCTCTCTCTCAAGTCGCTCTTTTTCTCTCATCTCGTGAATCTTCATTCTCCCTCTAGCCTATCTGGTCTTCGTCTCTCTCTCCAATGCAAGAAATCGATTTTTCTTCTCATCTCCTAATCTCTATAAGTGGTTTAATTTCAAAATAAATGTTATAATTTTAAGGGTTAAAGGTTTAACCAAATTAATATCTAACAGTTCTAAGAATTTTAGATCAATGGTTGGGTTTTTAACAATTAATATCAGAGTAGGGACCACATCATGAGTTCAAGTCACGGAGGGGGCAACCTATAGGCTGAATTAAAATGTCTTGATATTTTGTATGGGCATAATGTTAAGTAATTGAATACCAATAGATGAGTTAAGCTACCAAAAGGGAAAGGGCTACCAACGGGTCAATGTCGATAGAGTGGGCCGCTGTGAACGTTAGATCTGGAAGTGTGGTGAAATGTTATGATCCTGAGAGTTAAAGGTTTAACCAAATTAGTATCCAGCAGTCCTAGAACTTTTAAATCAATAGTTAGATCTTTAACAATGCACTACATTATTTTATAAAAAATAAAAGGGCATCCTTTTGAATTTTCGCCTAAGCTCACTACATCAAACCTAACTAGAGGTTCTTGCTCTTGCAGTTGTTGGTCCTACTACTTCCAATGCCTTTCTAGTTTCACATTGCGCAAAAAATTATTTGTTTCTTTTTCTTATTTATTGTGTTTTATTTGGCCAACAATTAATTTATTAATTTAGACAAGTAGTATGTGATAATTCAATTTTTATAAACATAAGAATCGGCTATTATCGAGAGAGGGAGGAGAAACATAGGAATCGAGTGTGGGGATGGGAGAAACACAGGAATTGAGAGCGGGGGAGAACTACAACTAATTCGATTTTTTCTTACAACCAATTCTATTTTACATTTTTTAAAATGCATACATGTCAAACTCTGATTGGACAACGTAAAACTCTATTTTTCACATTGTCCAAAAATATATAACTTTTAAACTCTGACTCCAATCAGGAGCGGACTCCAACTCCAATCGAAGTTTTCGAATTCGGAGCGTCAAAGCAACACATGAGAGAGAGAGAGAGAGAGAGATATGACTCGGATGGCTGCGGCCGTCAAAAGGTGGTTGTGCCGTTGTGGTATAATCGACATTGCTGAAACCACCATGATGATATGAAGCCGGTAAATTCCGATGCATTTCACAAAAGTATAAAAGGAAATGGGTAGAGACGCGGTAGTGAAAAAGAGCTCGGAGATGATATGGAGCCTTCTCGCATGTTGGAGCAGTTGAAGAGGGAAGTCTTTTTTTGTTTTCTTTCTTTTTTATATTCAGAGCCAAAGGGAAGTCTTTATGTCATTGGTGACTTCGAATCTCTTATAACAGTTCCGCTATATACAATCACCGGCTACAGTCGCCGCATAGTCAGCTGATGTGGCAGCTCCTATTAAAAAAAAAATCAATAAAAAACAGTGTGCAATGCTTTCAAATTCCCGCTTGGCTTCTCATCTTCTTCCTCTGGTTTTCTTCTTGCCAAAATTGACCGCCATTTGAGTGCATTTTGGAACTTCTCTTTCATTTCCATACGCACTGACACTTCCATTTCCCTTTTCTTTTCTTTTCTTTTTCAGTTGCTCCTCATTATTTCATTCGATAACAACAGAGCCACAACAAAAGAAAAGAAAAACTATAACTTTACTTTTTCTTTTCCTTCTTTACTATTCATCCTCCTAGAGTCTCAACACTGCATAAAACTATCAAGCAAACCCATATATTTTCCCTTTCCCCCTCTGCATCGGCAAAATCAACAACAAAACACAACCAAAGTACTAAACCACCATCAGATCAAGTAAGGAAGAAAAGAACATCACATATGGTTATATGGTCAAACTTCCATCAGTCGGCTGAGGGAGGGAGGGCGGCAAGTTCAAGGGGAGGGACGTGCCGTCAAGGTTTCTTCGGTGCTTTCAGGGGATGGACTCGTCGTCTTTGACAGGATGCATTTCGTGGAAGGAGTTCTTGAGGCAGAGAAAAGACACAGAGAGGGAAGGAGGGACTGAGGAAAAGAGGAAACTCATAGAGGGAGTGAATGAAATTTAAACAAAATTTTGAGGGACGGTTCATGAAACGGTTCGTTTCAATGGCATTTTGCCACATCAACAACCGCTTATCTGCGTTTACTTGGATGGACTGAATGTAGAATTTTTCCTCTTCTAATATTAGAGGGAAGTCTTTCAGCTGGTGCAATTCTTTTAAATGTCAGGAAAAGGAGACGTCTTGTCAGTTGCAGACCATTTGTAGTTTGCACCAACTCGCTTGATCCAAAAATTAAAAAACAAGTGAAAAATGATGATGATTTCAACCAAATAAATGAAAGCACATAAAAAGTAAACTTAATAAAGTTGGTTACGGAGAAAGACACATTAGTCTCTACGTTGGTTCAGATAAAAAAATAATAAAGTTCGTTCAGACATATGAAAACAAGCTAATATAAAATGGCAAAAGTGGCTTCGAATTTCGACTCCTTAGGAGATGGAGGCGAAGCGGGCATTAGCCAAAGTTGGAGTCGGCGGAGGATTTGCACAACTTTATCATCTTTACATCACATACTTGTAAAGAGAAAAAAATAAAAATAAAAAATAAAAGTAAATGTGTGGTGTAAGGATTATAAGTATAATTATTCACTTTTAAAATTCTAATCATTTTTAATTATATTTGTTAATGCAATACACTTTAAATGATTCCATAATTTCGTCATTTAAATAAAAATCACTCAATATCTATCATAAGACAGATGTTGTTATATGATACATAATTTTGTTATTTATTTAATGCATATAAACATAAGAACTGCTACATATAGTCGGTTTCGCGCACCCCTTTCGCACCCTGACTAACGTGGCGGAACTTGTTTTATTAAAAAAAAATTGAAAAATACATTGAGAGAACTGACACAAACCCCTAAAAAGTTTGGTTCCATTTTTCCCCTGCATTCAGCTTGGCTCACTATAGTGTGATTGGGCTTCAGCTTCCATGGCAGGAAAAAGCTAAGAGTAGGTTGATTTGCCTAGGATTTTCAGTACCAGTGCTACTCGTGCAAACCCATTAAGTTAAGGCTCCCGTAAACCTTCTTTCCTCTCCCTAGCTCAATTTCCTTGTTTCCCTCTCTTTCATTCTACCCCCAAGCCCTTTCTACAAGCCGTAACTGAATCCATTTCCCACTTGTACACTAGCTCTCCCAACTATGGAAGCTTTCAGCTTGCTCAAGTATTTGAGAGATCTTCCTTACGCGCCGCCAGGACAACCACTATAGCACCATTGTTGCTCAAAGTAGTGTTGGGGAGACCGATGAAGACATCGACGACGACAGACCTTTTTTTGGCTTAGAGCTTGTCTTTCCCGACAAAGAAGACAATGTGGAAAATGGGAATGAAAACAAAAGCAAAGAACAAGAAGGAACCAACCGTGAGAACGAGAGTGAAGAAGATGACAATGAGTTTGATGGTGGTGGGGACATCGACGGTGAGGGAGAATTCAACTGGTGACGCTGCCGCTGCCGCTACTCCCAAACCACATCCAATAAAACAGAACAAGGAACAACCTGTTGAAACATCCTAGGAAAATTAGAAAAGCCAACCCCAGCTTGCTCTGAAACACTAGTCAACTAGCCATTCAATGAAGGAGTTTGCATGACCTGGGACATAAGACTTTCCATATCAATTGAAGAGGGTAGCTTCTCTGGGGCCCGTTCATTTGCATTCATATTATTTATAACAGAGCTACAAGATGCTATAAAATGCGATCGTGGAGGAGAGAATGAGTGGACAAGGGACATGGAAGGAGAACCACTTGTTTTCCCCCATCACATTTTTGTTTCCTGATCATCTGAAAAAGTCCCATTTCGCAAGATCAAAACACCCCATTTCATTTCATGGGTCCCATGCTAAGCAGACGTGGTGTGCAAGGGGTGTGCGAAGTCGCTTGTGTTTAGAGTTTTTCTATAAACATACCACTTACCATGAGATTCATTATAGTAAGAGGGGTTATGAATCACATAGATCCACCATCTCAACCTATTCAATTTGCCTAGCCCATTTAGTTGTTTCTTGTTAACATTGTGTTTCATACACCTAAGCTTGGTTCCAGCAACCCCAGACGAGGTTCTCTTATCTGCACACAAGGGAAAACAAAGGGGGTTCGGTGGGGTCTAGGGAGCCTCCAATGTCAAAGTTAGTCGATCATCTCAGTAAGTCGTGTTGGAATTTTCGAGTTTAGAGAGAAACATTTGTACTTGGAGGACAGTTTATATACGAGATTTGGGTTGGGGTAGGGGGATCCTGTACTCGGTGTCAGGGGCTTCATGTCACCCTCCCATTGTAGTCCAGTCAAGGTCTTTTAATGTGGCATAGAGTTTGGGAGTGGCGCCATTAATACGTCATAGCTCCTCGAAGGGCATCTTGTCGGTAGATGATCGGCGTTTTTATTCTTCATACCCTTTATTAGAGAATGGAGGGCTGCTCGCTTTTCCCGCCTACTTGTCAGTGCAAATATTTTATTACTAGGTGTCGCAGGTGATGTCATGAGTGGCGAGTCCTGTTTGTCCCTGTCAACTAGTTTTCCTATGCTATGCCCCCCCTCTGGTTGGAATAATTTGGGGGTCGAGCTCCTTAAGTGGCATTAGGGCCATTTGGGGAGTGAGGCTTGGGCCGGGATGAGCCTCAGATGTCCTACCCAGGCCTTACCCATGGGTTAGTAGAAAAATTCCGCTTCCATTTATATTAACTAACCTTATTCAAAATATTTTGAAAACCAATTTTCTAATAGAAAAATGAAATAAAAGTTAAAGGTATTTGAAAAAGAAAAATCAAGATAAGTAGCGATTTAGTAGGAGGTCTTCCTTGTAATAATTTACTAACGGTTCCATTCATAGTAATTTGGTAAATAGGGCAAGCTGGGATGGACAACAGCTTAACAAAAAAATCAATGGAGAGAAGGAAGTTTTAGGTTTTGAAAACTCAACCAAAGCTTACACAAAATAAAATTTGAAACCCATTAATCATGGATTAGGAATATTGTGCTGAAAAAAAAAAAGTTTTTGCAATATTGTTTATTAAAACATTATTAATGTGGAATATTGTCACACAAAGTATAGAAAGTATTTTGTATCAATATGATTAAGGTTGCTATTCACCCTAGACGAGCAGGTTGTCACCAGGTTGTAAGCTAGTTGGTTTGGACCTAAAAAATCGACTAGACCGAACGGTTTGATTCGGATAAGATCGAATCGTCCTCTAAATCGATCGATTTCGATCCCATAAATTCGGTCCGAGAAAATTCAGTCCGGTCCCAAGGTCTATAGATTTCGAATTGGACCAGACCGAACTCCTATATATATTTTAAAAAGAATTTTCATAATTTAATAAATTATTTTTATATAATAATTATATAAGTTAATGATATAATTTTCATCTAATTTATTATCATTGACCAGATAAAATATTTTTTTAATGTGTTAGTTACATAATACACATTACTAATTCACTTAATTTTAATTTAGTAATTTAAATAATTTTTTTATTATCTTATTTGAAAAAAAGGAAGAAAAAAAATTGGACCGGACCGAACGAATCGACCAAACCGATTACCGGTCCAGTCCAATCCCTATGGATGTTCGGTCCAGTCCAATTCACAAATAAAAAAAATGATGGACCGAAAATTACCCGGTCCTCAGATTGGACCGGACCGATTTACACCCTTAGTTGTTACCTCCCCCATCCCCCTCGTTGTTGCTTGGGTGGGGTGTCTATTTTATTACTTTGCCGATCTCCTTATCGTCGTATCTACCTGCTTGTACTTGTTTTATAAGTAGACGAATTGCACAATCCAGCCATATGGGGACTCACCAACCAACACAATCACAAGACAATGACCAAACGCCACGTTTGCTCTTCAATCAAGCCATAATCTTGCATGATATGAAAGAGATAAACTCGATATCTATTTTGAAAAAACTCTTGCACGTCAAGAGACCGCCACGGATCTCTCGGCCTCCAAAGTTTTACTTCTCAACAATGTCTACTTCCAAGAGAGGTTGAGAAATGAGAGGAAAAGAAGTAGAGGGAAGAATAAGAACATGGAAGAAGAAGAAGTCTCATCTAGAGAGTGAAGTGAAGTAATGTGTGGTAAAATATTGTTTTTTATTTTCTTATATTCTTAGGTGTGGTGAACGGGTAGGTTTTTACTAGGCAGACAAGTTATTTATCCGGAATAGCTCCATTTTGATATAAGAATCGTGTAATCACATCTCATCTTATCATTATAATTTTTTTAAATTTTTATACAAAATATAATAAATAATTCAACTTTTTCAATTTGTAAAACAATAATTAACAGCATTTTATTCAATTTTTAATTTTCAACTTTTATCTCATCTTAACTCACTGTCCAAACTGCACCCTAAATGTTTTGTATCAAGACTGGTGAAAATGGATCCTGAACATTTTCCTGACAGCAAATGGATATAAAATTTAAACCTGTGTTAATATGTTATCACTGAACAATGCATTAATCTTCTTATCATCTCAATCAAATACAGGAGAGAACAAACTGTTGGACTGAATGGTTGAGTGTATATCATACATAGAATAACTATTTATTTGATTGATAATCATATAAAGTTAGATGGAGCTGCCGAATCAGAAAAATTGGGTGCCGTTACATGAAATGGCAGTGATCATGCTGCAAGAACATGAGATAGCACTAGGAAGGATGAAGAAAGCAACCTCGAAGGTTATCAAACCCAGTAACCATAAACTCCTCTTGCCCTGTATCAATTGCTCCCCAAAACGCTATTTGTAGGGGCCGTCGGACTCGGAAAGTTTCTATTTGAATTATCCGAAGTGCACTCACGATAAACTCCCTTCTGAAGAGGACCTGTGCATCTACAGGATTAGTTAGGACTTTATTCAGGATGCCCGGTACCAATAATAATAATAAAAAAAAAATGCAATGTGTCACCGAGAAATGGCTGAAGATGAGAGGATTTCATATTCTCAAGAACTTTCCAACCACACCATACATAATATAAGTCCTGGTCCTGCTGTGCGGACTGATTGCAAAAAAGGCACCCAAAGTCCCAATTTAGGAGCCAACTGAAATCACTAATGTGATCGCGATTGCTGTTGAAGGTCAAGGCAGCAGCACATCCTCAAAAACCATTTTAGAGACAGAAACAATGGCACTCATCATCAAGCACGATCAGAAGCCCTTGGTAACATTGTAACATTGGCTCTACAGTCAAAGGAGGATTTAAGAAAAATCTACAAATGCATGAGCCAATTCAAAAGCCAGTACACTTTCACAATTTGAGCTGACGAGGAAGACGGCCACATCTACTCTGCAATCTCAATATCTCTTTTGCAAAACCTTGGTTGCCAGTTAGCAAAAGCCCATTCAAGACCCGATTGAAAGTGAACTTCCGGGGCAGAAATCCTCTGTCCACCATCTCGGTCAACAACTTCCCAGCCACCAGCAAATCATCTGATTTCTTCCTCACAAACATGGCACTTATCAAAACATTATAAGTATCTAAATTGGGCAAGCAATCCCCACTACCCATCTTCTGAAATACATCCAACCCCTTTTCAATCTCTCCGGCATCACAAAAGTAACGAATTACAATATTGTAAGTCTGAACATTTGGCTCACACTCATCATCCTCCTTCATTCTTTCCAGAAACATTAAAGCCCTATCCATCTGATCTGCATGACACAATCCCCTGATTACCACATTATAAGTAGTCCAATTAGGCGCATACCCCTTCCTCACCATATCCTCAAACACCAAGATGGCATTTTCAACACTATCCTTCTTGCACAAAACTTGAATCAGTGCATTGTAAGTTGCCACAGAAGGGAGCACACCCTCCCCAATCATGTCATCGAAAACTCTTCTAGCTCTCTTAATCTCGCCGGCGCAGCCAAACCCATGAACCATGGTGGTATAAGAAACAACATCAACCCCACATTTCCTTCTCTTCATTTGCAAAAAGAACTCCCAAGCTTCGTTAATCTGACCAGCTCTAACATAACCTTTAAGCATTGTATTAAACGTGGTTAAACTCGGTTCCAATCCTCTCTCCACCATCTCCTTCAACACCTCAAGTGCCTTGGGCGTCCGCTTAATTAAACACCACCCATTTGAAATTATATTATAACTAACGCAATCAACCTTAAACCTACCCTTTAGAGCCTTAAACAAATTATACGCCATTTCGACGCGTTTCGATTTACACAGAACATCAAGAATCGTATTGAACGAATTCAAATCCTGAAAACAACCGTGCTCGTGCATAGATAAGAAGAGCTTGACAGCTCTATCGGGTTTGCCGGCGGCGACGAACCTCTCGGCGATGATCGCGAAGGTTTTCGGTCCAGGGCCGAGGCGGCGATTACGCATCCGGGCCACGAGAGCCCATACGGCCTTGTAGTCGCGCATGCGGGCGGCGATGTCGATGGCGAGGTCGAAGGAGGAAGAGGAGTGAGCGTAGGTGGGGTGGTGGCGATCTAGGGTTCTGAAGAAGTGGAGAGCCTTGGGTCCGTGGTTCCAGAGGCGCTTGAGGACACTGTCGGTGAGCTCCGGGGTCCATTGAATTGTTGGGTCTACTAGTGTTTGCGTTAGGGTTCGTGGGTCGGAGCAGAGAATGAGTTTCGCTATGCTGGCATCTTGTGGTGGTGGCGGCGGCGTGGTGGAGAGGGAGTGGTATGGGAGTAAGTAAGAAGGTTTTGGAGGTTGAACTTGGGAGTAAGAAAGAGATAACAGTGCTGAAGAATTTCTACGAAGAAGCAGACTGAACATTTTCCCTCTTCTTGGTTTTCCTCCAGCCAAACACTATTAACTTCAACGACTGTCATTTAATTGGGCTCCTTTTATATAGGCCCGGCCCACTAGGGAAGGAGTAGAGAAGAACCAAAATCAGACTTGTTTTCCCCTTATGTTCTTTGTTGACCAATGATCATAGCGAACAAAATGGACAGATTTTCGTTGAGTTGGGGTGGGCAGCGGGATCCCGCATCTCGCTATCCCGCCCCCGCATGGTGGGTCGGGGCGCTCTGTATATTTACATGTATTTTATACAAATATATATTTATAAATATATGTTAATAGTTTATATATATAAATATAGTAAGCATTGGCAATGATTTAGTTATTGTTAAAGTCTAAATTTTGTCTAGAATTTTAAGTTTTGATTATATTATTAACCTTTAGCTAGGTGAATCCACATACTAGCCATCTTAAAGTTAAAATAATAATATAATATTATATATTTTAATAATATTTTACAAAAAAAATTGTAATATTTTATAAATACACTTCATATATTAATTAACAATTTAATTTTTACTTAAAATAAGGTATAAAATAGAATTATATATTAATTATTTATTTATTTTTAATTTCATAATTTAATTATTATTAATAAAATAGATTAAGGTAAAAAATAACCGACTGTTTATCAAAACTGAAATGGATAGTATAGACTTTAAAATAATTAGATAATATAATGGTTGTTGGAAATGATTAAGATATTACTTTGGTAAATGAGTGTCTAGCCAAAGATGACTAGGAAGCTTAATTTACTGTAGCTTATATGTTGAGTTTTAGTGGTTTGGCTAGTCTAATGTAGAGAATTTTACTCATGCCTAGCCAAAGTATGAAGATACATTGGCATTTGGCTAGTCCAATGCCAATGCTCTAATATGTATTAAGTATAATTGTTACTTAATACTTTGTGCAAGTTATAGTATTTCATAGTCTGATTTTTATATAGGAGGCCAATGCAATGCAAATGTCTCACTTAAGTAATGTGGGACTCTCGCCCCAGCATTCCCGGGGCGGAGGTGAAAATGCCACGTTATTTCGTGAAGGCTGGAGAAACGTAGAAAGAATAACTCTGTTTAGATTGAGACACTCTCAACCTATCTCATCTCATCTTATCATTACAACTTTCACAAATTCTTACATAAAATATAATAAACAATTCAACTTTTTCAAATATCAAAATAATAATAATATTAACAAATAATATTCTAACAATATTTTATTCAACTTTTAATTTTCTTCTCAACTCATCTCATTTTAACTTACTATCCAAACCTAACCTTAAGAGATGATGTTGCGAACCGCTAACCGGTGTCTTTTGAGTGCGAGTTATCAAGAACGCGCAAGAATGCTACTGCTGATCCATGTGGATTTATCAAATTGCAAAAGCCCGGGAAATGTTTACGGGAATTTGAACAAGTTGAAGCAATATTTGAAGAACTTCTAAGAAATGATCGTATTCCTTATCGACTTGAAGACATGGATATGTATTCCAATATGTTCTATGCGGAAGAATGTTTTTCCACCCTGAATTACCTTGCCCATGGGGTATTTATGACTGACAAATACAGGCCTGAATCTTGTTGCATTATTGGGAATTAATTATTACAGTTTGAGGGGGCAGCATGAGAAGTCGGTTATGTATTTTAGGAGGGCACTCAAACTGAACAAAAACTATTTATCCGCTTGGACACTTAAGGGTCGTGAGTTTGTTGAGATGAAAATATTCCAGCTGATGTTGATGCCTATTGACGTGCTGTAAATATAAATCCATGTGATTATTGAGCCTTATATATGGATTGAGACACTTGTGAGATTATGGGAGCATGCCATTCCATGCTCTCCATTACTTCCATTAGGACACATTGGCAAAATCAAAAGTTTGTAAAGACATTGCAAATTGAATGATATTTCTAAAGCACGTACATGGGAGAAGAGTTTCATGCATTTTTCATGGGACTAACTAAAGACAGGGAGAGATTCATTGCTGGGGCTGGTGTTGGGGTTCTCTTGAAAGATGACTGCCCAACTTGATGAGCAATAGGAAATTTGCTAGGCTGGTTCTAACAAGCTTGGACATACAGAAGAGAACATTCAATATCAAAAGAACAACCAGCTGATTACCTTTCTATATCAAATTGGCAACATCTACCAATTCCAGTTAAAACAGAGTAGAGAACAACATTCCATTTTCCAAGACGAGATCATCCTGATTTAAAAAAAGGGGGTTCAAAACATTATCCACCCAAAACTTTATTTAAGTTCAACCGCATCTGCCGGATGCAAATTCAATGCGATTTCCAACTGCAAACCACACCATTCTAGAGTTTACATCTCAACTTGAGTTCTCTTTACTTGGGCATTTAGTTTCGACTTGGATCTGTGAAGAAGCTGTTGAGGGATGGCATGATTTCTGGGGTCTTGTTGCGGACAAACTTCCTCAGGAAATGCTCTGAATACTTCTCCCCCTCAGCAAAGTTATCCAGCACTCCTGCAGTCCTGTTCTCCTTGTTCACCCTGATAAAAAAGAAACAAGATTCTTGATATGATCTAGATAGGCTAATTACCTTTCTATATCACAAAACTAGTCATGTTTCATGTTCGAATTGAAATGACTAGCCATCCTCTTAACATACTTAACCAGCTCATAAGAAATCCAATCTTTCCAATATAACAACCGGCTACTCACCTGGATATGACTAATGGACAGGATTTAAGGTAAGTAAGTAATCCATACAAAAAGGTTTCTGAAAATACATATTGCCATCATTTTGATTATAATTTTATCATTGTAACTTCAACCTTTTTTTTTTCTTTTACAAGCCATTCATTGTATTTCAGCTACAACCACGTTTTTCAGAACAATGATTATCATACAGGTCTTACACACGACGAAGCCAAGTGCGGTAGATTCCGGCATAAAAATAAAGAGCTTTACTACTCATCGTCCCCACATCTTACACCACACATTTTTTTTTAATTTTAAATTATTCTTCTTAAACTTATTCAATTCTTCTACTCACCATCTATATACCATACATTTTATAAAAGAAAAAAATAAAAAATAAAAAGTGTGGTGTCCGGAGATGATAAATAAAATTTTCTAAAAATAATAATTAAGACCAAAAAAGTAATAAAGATCACGATTACGATTACGAAATCACAGTGTGAATATGGGACGCAAATCGTGATTCGGGAAGCCCAAACCTATTTAGCCCACATAGACTCATAATCCTACACACAAACATACAGAGAAAGCATAAGCGCACAGAGAGAGAGAGGGAGAGAGGGACCTGACTTCAGGATTGATGCAGATATTGCGGACGAGCTGAAACCCGCAGATCCCTACAGCAACTCCTACGGCGGCGAACAGAGGATACACCTAAACGTATACACATACATAAATATAGAGATTAGGTCTAAAAACTCCTAAAAGAACAAAATCGATCAAAACAAGGCAAAGCAACGGTCGGATCCAGAAGATGAAGAAAGAATCAAAGATGGATCTGAGCGTACCTCGGGCCTTAGCCATCGGTTCGGAGCCATTGAAGCACTGTACGAGAGGAATCGAAGAGGGTGCGGAGAGAAAAGATGGGGAATGCGAAGAAAATGAGGCGACTTATCGTTGAGGAGAAGGGTTCATATATTTTTTATTTTTGCTAATCAGTCGAGTGTTTGCTTTTTTGATAACGACGCAACCTGATTGGCTAGAATGATAAAACAGCCGCCCACCGTTTTTCTGTAAAGTGTAGACTATTAATCGAATCAACAGTCGACACGTATAGATTACGGGAAATTATAGCGTCACTGGGAGTTTACAACTTTACATACGATTTACACGCACAGTCTCACATGAACTCGCTGTGTATTGTATCATAACCCATAGAATAATGGTTTTAAATGCTTGTTGCCATTAGCATGTTTGTCTCCGAATGTGTAAATATTTGATGGACGAAGCAACGCCTCGTTTGCTTTCAACAAATTTCTCAATTTATTTAATATAATTTTTTTTTAAATTTTAATATAAAATAAAATAAATAATTCAATTTTTTTAAAATTTTAAAATAAAAATAATATTAAAAAATATATTCTAAAATACTTTATTCAACTTTTTAATTTTAATTTCATTTAAAAAACAGACAGAGACATTATTTTCATTTATTCAAAGAGATTCCTTATCCCTGATGAGGGCACATATAACCCTTTTATAAATAATTTATAATTTAATTTTGAAATAAATGACACTTTAATAAAATAATAATAGTACACTTACAACTTTAATGACACAAAAACCACGTGATAAAGTCACAAACTGTCACAATTCTGTACCTCTAAAGGAGTGGAATGAGTCACTGTAGACTTTGTTTTGGGATAATAAAGAGGTAGAGGTAGAGGTCTGGGCTCAGCCCCATTGGTTAATTGTAGGCCCATGGTCCATTTACTTGCTTTCTATTCGGCCTTTAGGCCTTCTGTTTGTGGACTTGGCCGTGTGTTTGGCCTTTTGTTATAATGGATGTTTCAGTGTGCTGGAATTTGACCCGTTAGTTATTAAACGTCTGACTAGAACATGTAGTGGGGGTTCTCTTTGTAATGGCATGAAAAATCTTTAATCAGAAATATACTTTCATTTTCTTTCTCATCTTCATTTTCTCTGGAGGTTGCTCTCCTCGAACGAGTATGTTTTTTTTTTTGTTATAGTCTCTAACACTGCCCAACAGCTTGATCTAAGATCCTATAATTTCCGAGCCCAGTCACGGCAAGTTCCTTGTGGATTCACAAGCACCTAAAAGATGGGTAAGAGTCACTTGAATTGTGAACAATCAATCTCAAATACAAGCCACCCCCCAAACAAAAAAAAACCTGAGCAAAATTACTTACCTGCTCACTTAAGATGCTTCCAACGGACCAACAAGGCCATTGTCATTGCTCTCCTTTTCATTTCCTCTGCTTCCAGCTTGTTAGAATTCTGATGTCACACAGTCGCAGCTTGAATGCCAAGATTGATCAAGAAAGGTTCAGGAACTTAAGAATACAATGTAAAAACAGTATAAAGAACACCAAGAGATTACGTGGTTCGATCTTAGTGATCTACATCCACGGCAGGAACAATCAAAAGAGCTTTATTGAGGATAAAATTACAAGTGCCAGATTACAAAGATCATCATCCCTCTCTTGGTTCATTCGATTCTTGAAGAAGAATCTGTCACCTTACAATCACGATCTCTCCTCTCTGTTTTTCTCTCTGTGATTTTCTCTCAACCTTTCATTCACATGCGTTTACAACACAATGCATATCACATCTTTATAGTCCTCATTGAACTAAGTTACACAAAGAAACAGAAGCCTCTTCCCTGCCACCTCAGCATAGCCTGCATGAGTTTTCTATTGGCTGCCAGCTTCTCTTGTGTATTGAATAAATGGTTGACATCACAACACAGCTCCCTATCCGTACTTATGGAAGGTGACAGTGATGACTTTGCGTCACAAAAAATGAAAATTACACTAGGGTCAGAACTAACATGCATGATTATTGAATGCAAATTAACATGTTTAAGATAAATGAAGAGATGGTGCACGGTTCCTCTACTGCAGTAAATGTAGCCAATGTGCTTGATTAATGCCACATCATCTTCTGCTGCCGCAGACAGGCTAAAGAGCAATGCTAGGTTCTGGCCCTCAAGGTGTGAAAGTTCCGTACAAGCCATTAGAAAAAGGAAAAAAATGTGGGACCCACCATAAAAAGTGAGTTTTTTTTCCTGATGGATCCCACTTTTTTTCAAAGAACATGTACAGAAACAGAACTAGCACAAATTATTTTTCAATTGGAACTTACTATCATCTGGTTAGTCCAATGCTGTGCTTATGGGATTTCTCCCTGTAAGCCACAGTGACCTGTTGTCTCTGCTAAGAGTCTGTTTCAAAGTAAAGGGAACTCAAGTGATGAAAGGCAACATTCCATTTTCATGAAGCCTTCATAATAAAGGTGAAAGGCATTCTCATTAATTTGCTTTTCAAAAGATGACAAGAAGATTAAGTCCGGGCAAAATAGCAAATTCCTTACGAAGTGAGCCAGTTTCTCTTCACTGAAGTTTAGAGACAGAGAAATGACTCCCCCAAGCCTGCTCTTTATTCCCTTTGTTTCTCTATATAATTATAAAATCTATAAACTCTAAGGATCTAACATGAGATTTCTT
The DNA here is from genome assembly GCA_003123785.1 of Pterocarya stenoptera. NCBI lineage: Eukaryota > Viridiplantae > Streptophyta > Magnoliopsida > Fagales > Juglandaceae > Pterocarya > Pterocarya stenoptera. The sequence goes on along the minus strand of QEOT01008361.1, from coordinate 236,412 downwards.
GCCAAAGTTTTAAGTGTTTATATAATTATTCAAACTTGCTAGACAGTGTGAGTTTCGCCTCAATCACACAAGCAGAACTTACATTGAAGGCATGAAAGGTACAATAAAAAATGCAAATAACTGCCAATATTTGAGCAAGCCATATGTTACTTATAAAAAAAATGGTGCCTGCAAGAACCAAAGCTACTAAACATTCAAGACTCCATGCCCTTTTTAGTTTAAAATTTCTTTAATTGTATTATGGAATCTATTAAATCTTTGGAACAAAAGAAAAGGCATTTAAAGGTAAATCTTGTGGCTACAATTCATGATTAGAACGATCAACAAGGGCTATCGGTTTCTACTACCAATAGTGATTTTGAAAATAAATGAATTAAACATCATCATAGGTCCAAAACCTGTGGCAAAGACCAAACCCTTCAAGAACAATAAGTGGACAAGCCATATGTCAAGCACATCATACTCTAAAGTTAATTTGGATCACATTTTCATAGAAAGCTTTAGCCTTCAGAAAGGCATCCACAAAATGAAGCAGACATCGTCACTTTATATACCACCTAGCTCTCTCCAAACATAAGAGTTTTGTAATAAAAAAGTTTAGTAATAAAAATCCTTGAAAACAGACAAGTACTTCCACAGCCGAGCAAATTCATCTAGTTTCATTCATGTGTCTAGAACTATTCGTTGAGATTTTACCTGAACCTAAATTCTCTTACACAGCTCCATGAAAGAGATACCAGTTTCGGCAAGCTGAAGTTTCATCTTGGCCTTGACTCTTGATCTTGACTCTTTGAGCTGGTGCCCGTTTACAGAGATACAGCTTTTTATCATACTTCAAAATTGATGAAAACAACATATAAAGAGTTCGATTTTTTTTGTTTACAAATATGAAAAGCAATCAAAGCTCAACCAACATTAACATCAATCACCTTGTAAAGTTATGATAATTACTACAATGCTTATATATCATACAGGAAATTGAGACACAGTTGAAACGCCCGTAAGCAGAAGAAGAAAGCTTCCTAATTCCAATCAATGCAAAAAACATTGAACCACGGCTGAATTGGAAGAAAGATACCAAATTGTCATAGCCCTCTATCAACATTGAATAAAAAACCCCACCATTTCTTTCCCTCCCCAATTTAACCTCTCTATCCGTATCCGTATCCCTACCCCCTTCTTTCGTTCTGTACTTTTCCGAACTCCTCTCTCGCTCTGGTGGTGAGAAAAGATGACGACGAGGAAGGCAGAACCGAGCCTTTAGTGGGGCATTTTCTGAGGAGGAGGAAAATCCGAGGCCCTGCTTGAAAACTGGTGGCTCCTTCTCCTTTGCAAGTGAGCTCGTCGTAGTACGCGCGGCCTCTATCTCCATCATTTTCTAACGTATACAGGGATAGAGCAGTCTCTGCAGACCGCAATGGATATCGTGTGCGAAACCGAGTGGCGCCGATCTTTTGTTTTTGTTTGGGTCATTCAAAGAGAAGTGGGCCCAGTGTTACGAATATGGGCCGCCAAATGATTCAAGACCAAAAATACCCATCCCGAACAATGCGGGCATGCGGGAATTTCCTAAGAAGTTTAAGGATCTGTTTGGGTAAAACTGTTATTAGATATTCTCAAATTATTTTATTATTAGTTAAAATTTATTTTTTATTATTCACTACTATTTTACTACTATCTATAAATTATTTTACTATTATTAAAAACTATTTTATTATTATAAATAGATATTTTGAAATAAAAACTGCACAGACACAAAAAGATTACATAAAGTAAACCTACAAACTGATGTAGGTTCATGAAATCCGTTAGATCTATTTTATAATAAAAGTAACTTTGCAATCTGACGTACTACATTAAACCACATCGATTTATAAATTTATTTTTGTGTAATTATTTTATGGTTAAAATAATTTCCTTTTTGAAATATTCTTGATATCCATATAAGCCAATAATAATACCTAAAGCCAAAGGAAACGTGGAGGGTTGTGAACTCGCCTTTAGTTTTGCACGAAGTTGAAAATTCCTAAAGGGACCCCTCCCATCTCCGCCATAGCCACTTACACCACACAACAAAGATGTGGGCGAATCTCCCCTTCCGTACTTGGTTTCAAAATCCTTGGAAATTATACGAGACACGTGTGTGATGCAAAGGTGCGAGCGAGGCCCCTTCCCCACTCACGCAAGACCTGAAAATTTCTTGTCAAGGACCGGCTCCATCTCTACATCATGCGGGGTGGGCCACAAGTTTTTCAACCCCTCTACGAATTGTTTCATTAGGGCATATCTTTTTTCCTTTACTCTATACTTTTCTATGTATTTTTGTTTTTTCTTTTCTCTTTCTTGAAATTTTATCCACTTATTCATTCGAATTTGATGTTCAACTTCAAGTTCGGAGATGGACAGAGCATGTAAGGTCGACACTACCCGAAGGCTTCGTATTGATCATATGAAATGTTGTAAATTTGACCACTATATAGTATATTTACATAAAGAGATATGTTAGATACAATATTAGGGTATGTAAATATCGTAAACTTTTTTTTAAAAATAATAGAGTCTATTAGTAAAAAATTATTTCTTTTTATGTAAATATCTTATTTATCTATATTCTTCAAATGGAGTATGCAAAACTTATATATTATAATATTGTAAATATTATTTTTCTTACATAAATTATTGAAGAAAATGTCAATCTCTTAGGCTCCATCCATCTCTTAGGCTCGATTGGATGGTATGAATAGTAATAAAATAATTTATAAATAATAATAAACTATTTATAATTAATAATAAAAATAGTAATAAAGTTTCTCGTATTGTTATCTTAATGGACAAATTTTGCCTGCAAGCCAGAACACTATTTCTTTATAAGAAATGATATTTATAATTGTAGAGTGTGTAAAAATCATGCAATTTTATTTTAAAAAGTTAGTAAATATAATACCCACATAAAAGAATTAATTTTTTAATAATATACTCTAATATTTTTCAAAATAATTACACGATACTTACATACTCTACGATTGTACATAAGGGTGTAATAGATCCGGTTTTAGACAAAATTTGAGACCAAAATGGTATGCATTGGTTTTTCATTTTCATGAACCGGTTCCGATTGAATTTTTCGGTTTTAATATACTATATACTATATTATATAATATATATAATAATATATAATACTATAGTGATAATATATTATAGTATATTATAATATATATTATAATTGTATTATAAACTATAGTGATATATTATAGTATATTATAATATATAGTGCTATAGTATTAGTATAACTACTAAGACAAAATCGACTATAGTGATATAAGATTTTAAAATTTAATATTATATTAATTAGTAATTTATCATATAATACAAAACTACTTTATATAATTATATATTATATATATAAATTATATACAATATAAAAAATTATAATATATATGAATCAGTTCGGTTTGGTTTTAGAAAAAAAAAATCAAAACCTAAAAGATTTTGACCAGTTTTAAGAAAAATAAAATCGGTATCGCGCCAATCAAACTCGATACCGGATCATTTGGTCTGATTCAGTTTAATGTTTCACAAATTTTTTTTACACCCCTAACTATACATAAGATTATTTTTAATTTTTTAATAATAAACTTTACTAACTTAAAAAATAATAACATAAAACTTGCCCATTCTATTAGTATAAGTAGGATTACTCTATCTCTACGGTTCTTAAACTCAAAAATACAAGGGAGGGATTAAAAGGGGATGAAGCGATGATGGTGGGAAGGGAAGGGGTGAGCAGAGGATCCAAGTTGATCCCTCGTAAAAGTCGCCCACCCCACCATGATGTTAGCATTGATATCTACAGACAATTATCACTGTACATTTTAATGGACGACCTAAGCTCCCACCCCACAGCTTTTGTGCAGGGTGGGTTGACTGTTGCCACACCCACAATCCAACATAATCAAGACAATGTCTGAAACATTTTCTCTAGACAAGCAAGAAGGGACACACTCCATGATTCATCAAATCTTACAAAAGGTCACAACTTCTCATTATGATGGGGACTTTATCCTTGGACACTAATATTTCCTTTTGCCATAAAAGTCATGGTCCAAGATGCCTCTCTTCATCTTCTTCTATATATACATATACATATATATATATATATATTCTACAACATAATAAAAAGTCCAAGATGCCACTCAACCTGTCCATTCAAAGTGGATCAAACAAATCTTTCGTATTTTAAACTTCCATCTCCTACCACCACCACCACCAAATAAATAAGAATATAAAAAGTTGTCGGTTAAAAAATAAAATATTTTTTTCATAAAAATTAAAAAATAAATATTTTTTTTTTTGTCCTTTCAAGATATCTGAAATTTATTCAAGATCTCTCTTTTTAAAAAAAAAAAAATTAAAATAATAATAAAGAAATATTTATATATATTTTTTGGGATAATCGGTGGGAGGGATAGAGCAATCAACATAGATATGGGAGATACTCTTTTGCACTGAAAAGCGAAAGCAAAATAGGATTTGGAAAAGCAAAACAGATCCAATGCCCACACAAAGAGATAGATCTATATTCATATTCTATGGAGGAGGAGGAGCGTTAAGTCCAAAGCAAAGTGTATCCATCCATCCCAATTAAGACGTGGCTAATATAGTTTAGATCGTATCCGTCCAGATTTTATTAAGTGGAGCATTTAAAGGCTCTGATCCTTGGCGCAAATGGAGGGGGTGGAGTGGGAACAGATTAATATTTTTTTTTTTTGGAGATGTGTTGTGGGCCCACCATCAATATCTGGAACCGTATCTCGAGAATAAGATTTTGTTGTTCGTACCATAATGTATTTCGGGAGGTGACACTCAGCTACCCACAACGACAGGCCGTGGGCGGCTTTCCTTTTTTTTTTTTTTTACGCCGCCGTTTCACAACTCCCACTTGGCTAGTATCTCTGTCCTGCCCAGGTGCGGTTATCAGGAGGCAAACTTGATTATTCTTCCTAATTTTATCTCCGTGCTTATTTAGTCAGAGAAACGATTTTATTTCGTTATTATAATTTTTTTAAAATTTAGAATAATAATTATATTAAAAAATAATATTTTATTTAATTTTTAATTTTCATATTAATTTATTTTATTTCAACAAACAGTACCGAAGTTTAAACTATTTATAAAAATGTACTTCAACAAAGTTTTTCTTCTTGCTTAAGTTATACACAATATTGAATTGGGTTTTAAATCTTATTTTCATCGGACTTAGTTTGGATTGAAAAATATTTTTAATTTATCTCGTTTTATCATTATAATTTTTATAAATTTTTATATAAAATATAATAAATAATTAAAATTTTTTAAATTTTAAAATAATAATAATATTAAAAAATAATATTTTATTTAATTTTTAATTTTAATTTATTATCCAATCCTAATCATATATTTTTAAGCACCAAATATGCATCCCTAATTTAAATGATTAGGAATGTATCTCCAACATCTTGATTCACATTTTGATGGCCGCACTGAAATGTATTTTGAAAAGTCTTGAGAATCTGACATATCTTGAGAAATGGTAGCTTTTGTTGAAGTTTGATTGAAATAAAATAAGATGAGGTTATATTTAAAAATTAATAAAATATTATTTTTTAAAATTATTTTTATTTTAAAATTTAAAAAGTTAAATGATTTGGGTACGTCTGGATCTAAATTAAATTTAACTCATTATTATAATTTATTTTAAATTTCAACATAAAATATAATAAATAATTTAATTTTTTTAAATTATAAAATAATAATATTTTATTATCTTAACTCAACTCAACTCAACTCAACTCAATTCAATATCTAAATCTAACTTTATATCTTATGTAAAAATTTTAAAAAATTATAATAATGAGATGAAATAAGTTAAAAGATTTTTAATATAAAAAAAAACTCTTTAATTTACATTATTTGCTCAATCCCCTGATTGGATCGAGATCTGATAGCTATACCACTGGCATTATATGATAGTGTAAAATGTATTTTTTAAAATATTTTTAAAAAATAAACCATTCAAGCTTTCCAATGAGCTAATCATTAATTCACTAATAATTATCTTTTAAATCATGAAATAAAACGAGAGACACCATTATCGATCGGCTGTCATTTTCCATAGGCACATAGTTACAACTTAGGAACTGTAGGCAGGTCAAAATACGAGGCAGCCAGTAAAAAACACTGAACACCAAGGAGTAAGGACTGTACCAAACCCGAGCATATGGTATACGTTGGGTGACTCCAACTATTTACTGCTAAATCTTTTGAATATATTGACAGGACAACGGAGTACAAGACAAGCGACTCAGGACCGGATTGTTCTCTCTCTCTCTCTGAGGAAAATCTTTCACATTTGGATCTTCAGAATCTCAGCTTTAAGCCTTTTTCCTTAAATTAAAGCAAAAGCCTACCCACATGCCACGCCCACATACTCTCTTTCTTCTTCCGTATCCACCTCTCAACCCAAAAGGCTATAAAGTCATCCACAAAATCTCCCCATCCCTTGCTCTCTGTTTTTTCTTCCATTTCCACTCTTTCTACGCAGACCCATTTCAGCGAGGCTGAAGAACGCTTTTTGACTTTTTTAGAGGATTTTCCGGCTAATGGCGATTACGGGCCAGGTTTTGCGGCGAAACTTGCCAGAGAATGTTGAGGTTTTTGATGATTCACCTTCGGGTTCTCTAGAGCTGCATGTTCTTGCTGTGGATGACAGCGTCGTGGACCGGATGGTCATCGAAAAGTTGCTGAAGATCTCTTCTTGTAAAGGTGAGCCAAGTTAATTAATATTTGTTGTTTTGGGAAAAGATTTGAAGTTATGATTGGTTTCTGAGGCCGGTTGGATTGGAATATGCAGTGACGACAGTAGAGAGTGGGACAAGAGCTCTGCAGTATCTGGGGTTGGATGGAGAGAAAGGCCCGGTTGGTTTTGATGTAAGAAACTCGCTTGGACTCGGATGTATTCACTTCGTTTCGTTGCTAAGAAAGTGTGTGTAATCTCTAAAGAAAAAAGAAAGAGGAAATTTTTTTACCTTTTCTTTTCTCGCGTTTCTTCAGAACCCGATCAAATATTCAAAGATTTTTTTTTGGTGGAGAGACTCTGATAGCTATGATTACAGGGCTTGAAGGTTAATCTCATAATGACTGATTACTCAATGCCAGGGATGACCGGATATGAATTGCTCAAGAAAATTAAGGTTTGTATTCTATTTTTGTTTTGTCCTTCGTCTTGTTCTTATTCTAATTCTTTTCAATGGGACTTAAAACGAAAGGAAAGGAGAAATTAAACTTCTTTTTTGTATTTTATCTTGATAATAGGCTAGAGAGCTTAAGTTCCCTGCATGTGAAAGTTTCAGCTCAAACAAATATCCTTTTTCTACTTTGTGTGCATGCCTGCATTTTCTCAGCAAACAGATAATAACTTCTAAAGGCAATGACAAGAAAATATTAAGGTTGTTTTGCCTATGGTTGCTTTCAAGCAGGGATCATCGGTTTTGAGAGAGATACCTGTGGTGATCATGTCATCCGAGAACGTCTTGGCTCGTATTGATAGGTAATTTCTCTGTTCAATCTTTTTCTAATTGATAGGTAATTTCTCTGTTCAATCTTTTTCTACTTGCATTAATAGTAGATGCATAATTGACATGAACTTACATGTGAATGTACGATGATTCTGGATCGTGGGCTTGTTTTATTAATGAAAAAAACAATATAGTGACCTTGATGTTTTTTAAATGGTCGTTAGGAATTCAAATATGTTGAATCTGATATGATTATGAAATAACTTTATCTGTACAATACTCATTCTGGTTGTGCATGATATAGTTGATATAAGGAGGAATTTTAGGCTGAATCTGAACTTGCCTGAACATCCTGTTTTATAATATTTGATAGAAAAATGCTATTTGTACTTAAAAAAATATTTGCAAAAAGCTTACTTCTCCCCATGTCAGTTAATATGGTGGATATTATGAAATTTGAAATTCAAAATTTGAATTTAAAAACAAAACTGACAAAATGAGTCTTGTAAATAAAAGTGTAAGTAAAAATTGTAAGTATATGTAGCACTACCCTATTTGATATTGATGTAATATAAGTTAGGTGCAATTATACTTTACAATCCCAAGCTATCACCTCCATTACAATGCACACCCTAACTTATGAAAAATTGCAATGTGCATCCTAGACTACCAATAAGTTTAAATGGCGTATTTGGTGAATTTCTGATGGTTAAAATTATGCCACGTGACCTATTCATTCATCTTAATGATTAGATCCTAACTGAGAGTGTCATTTGAACTTTGGTAGTTTAAGGTGCAAAGGTGGTAAGTTCGAGGCATATAGTCTAATTGCCCCTATATTTATATTGGATATCCTACACTTTAGTGAAACAAAGTTTGGTATAGCATGTCCCAATTTTGTTAACTTCAGGGTCCCATGGAATTAGTCTAGGTGCCCGCATACTGGCCCGGACACTCACGGTTATTAAAAAAAAAAATGTTCCAATTTGGAGAATTATGCATAGGTCCTTTACAGTCCCAACCACTTGGGGCTGGTAGCTTGAATTCTTTTCTACTCTTTTGCTGTGGTCTGGTTCTTGCAGTTATGCCTCAAATCGGTGGCATGTATTTAGTTAGAATAGAAAATATTCTAGGAGTGTAGTCGTTAACCTCTGTCGGCGAATTTATTGGCTTGGTATCAACTGTCCTCTTTCTGGCTTCCATTCAATTCAGATTTAACTGTTAATATCTTAGCATTTACTTGGGCAGTTCGAATACTAATGAACTATACTTGTCTCTTCAGATTAGTGAGTCGTGTGAAATAATTGAAGACAATTATGATTAATTTCGATTAGTTTGCTGTGTGAACATGACTCTTCAACTGCTGAAGTCAGTTTGGTGTTTCTATATTGGTGTTAATATTGGTTAAGTTATTGGGATACTGGCTAACGGCTCGTTCTATCACTGTTTAGCAGGTGTTTGGAGGAAGGGGCTGAGGAGTTTTTACTTAAGCCTGTAAAATTGTCAGATGTGAGACGGTTGAAAGATTTCATAACCAGGGGTGAAGGAAAGGATAGTGGAGAAACAAGAAATCATAAGAGGAAGCGAGAAGATGATTACACTTCCTCATCATCACCATCATCGCTGGCATCACCATCACCGTCACCTCCATCTTCCTCCTCTGTACTCTCGGCGTCGTCCTCATCATCATCTGCATCATCGTCGTCTTCATCATCTGCGCGCTTGTCAAAGAGGGCCAAACTACGTAACAAAGATTGAATTACTGTCTTTCATATCAGAATATAAATTTTTTTGTTAGTCTCCCATCCTCGAGCCTTGCCGAGTGATTTTTGTTTGGTCGGAAATGATTTCTTACTAACGTGTGGAATAGGGACCAGGAATAGAGAAAAAGTAAGTACAACAAGAATCAGATCTAGCAGGACATCAATTTTTTTCTCCCCTTTGATCGTGTAAATATGAATTTCGCCTTATAGTTGAAGCAGTTTATTAATCATTGTTTTGGTTTTAATGTTACTTCTACAAATCATTATCTATGAACTCAGATGCGTGATTTATAAATTTTTTGGCTCGGAATAGTTTTGGGGGACGGAATAATCTATTAACAAAACATCTCATCTCATCTCAATTACTAATTAAACGAGACTAAGTGAGGCATCCATCCCCTTGGCAGTGGTAATGTTGACAAAAACCAACTTCTGGGTAGGCAGTTTTGAACTTTACAGAGATGATAGAAAGCTCTAACATATCCATCTAAATTGAAAATTCATCTGATTATTTTAATTTTTTTTAAAATTTAAAATAATAATAATATTTTATTTAATTCATATAAAATTATCTCTATCTCTAAATTCAAACGAAAATGTTTCTTACCTAACTTCAAGTCTCCTGAAAGAGTGTAAACATTTCTTTTTCATTATATTCTATTTTGCAGTGTTCCATTCTGGAATAGAGCCAGTGCATGCGTGTTGTTAATCTTGTATTAGATCTAGATAGTGAGGTAGGACTGGCTCTGTAACAATATAAACGCAATATCTGCTTAGAACTTAGCATTCTGAGCTCTTCTCTGATGCTAAAGATTCCATGCATAATTATATTTCCTCCAATTTTGTTTTGGCCTCCTCATCTTCAGACATTTTAAACGTTACTGCTGAACACTTGAAAGCTGACCAATCTGCTCGAATCCAGATTCAATAAACCAGTTTGAGTAGAGATCTTTTTCTGATGTAACAAAACCTGAGCGCACTTGAAAGCTATGCTACAAGGCATTATAGGAAGTCAATATGCTATTGGTTTGAGATTATCTGCATAGGATGCCTGGGGGAATCTAACCTATATGCTTTTACTCCTATTTCAATCAAAGATTATATTCCAAAATCTGAGGGCGGTCAAGACCATTAATGGGCTGTAAAGCTTTCCGGAGGCAGGCTTTAAAATTGGATGGTTGGCTTAGTAATTGGCTACCAACCATTATGCACGTGGGCACAAAGGATTGGTAATTTGGCATCAATTCCAAAGATTTGAATTTTCAAAAGATTATTTTTTTTCTTCACCAGAGACAACCAAGTCTCCCCAGGGTTGTAGAAATGTGTAAAAGATTATGGCTCTCTTTATTTCCACAAATTTTTTTTATTTCTATCTCCTTTTATTTTAATTATTATAATTTTTTTTTAAATTTTTATATAAAAATATAATAAATAATTAATTTTTTTAAATTTTAAAATAAAAATAATATTAAAAAATATATTCTAATAATATTTTATTTAATTACTATTTAAAATATCTCATCTTATCTAAATTGTGTATCCAAACCCAACTAAAAGTTTGTTTTATAAAATCATGTGGCTTGATTTATAGAAAATAATGTTACATGCAGTCGTAAAGTATGTAAGTACTGCACAATCATTTTAAAAAATGATGAGATCCATTATTAAAAAATTAAAATAATTTTCGAATGTCATTTGAACATGCTATTTCTCATATGGAAGTATGGAACAGTTCTTGGGTAAACGGTCGGTGACACAATAGGCAGAAAAACTTAAACATAAAAGATTAGCATGTGTTACTTTAAAAAAAATCTTCTATTCCGTTTTCTGTTTGTTAGATATCAAATGAACTGGACCCATTGAAAGTCTATTGTCAAAAGTAAAAGAAAGACAGAAGATGCTGAACAAAAAAAGTAAAAAAGAAGTTACTTGTTATCCCGTTTGGATTTAAAGATGAGTTGAGATGATTTTAAATTAATTGAATAAAATATTATTAAAATATTATTTTTAATATGATTATTATTTTAGAATTTGAAAAAATTAAATTGTTTATTATATTTTATGTAAAAATTTAAAAAAATTATAATGATGAGATGAAATGAAATGAATTGAGGTGAGTTCTCAATGCAAACAAGGTAGACGTAAACCAAGTATGACTGAGCACTCTTAATAGATTAGCCAAAGCCAAATCCAGCTTTAACTAATAGGAGATGAATTTGGCTTTAATTATTCCATTCATATTAAATCTCCATATTGGAATAGTTATTTATTCATCATATAACAATAAAATAATATGAGATGAATTTGATTTTGACTATTTCATTCACATCAAATCCCTAAATTGAATTATACATTTAATTATATAATAATAAAATAATAAAAATTTAATTTTTTAATTATTAATTTATTTAATTTTATCATATTTTACAATTCTACCTATTATATGTTAATTAGTAATCATATTCTAATTAAATTATTGGTTAAAAGAAATCATATTTTCACTTGTCATTTAATCCTAATAACCATTTGGTGCAGTGAGTAGTTGTACTTAAACATGAAATTTTTTTCAAGAACCATATACCTTCAAACATGAAGCATCGAATATTAAGCAAGTAGCATGCATTAAGGAAAAGCATGATTTTATTAAATGATTGATGACCAGAAGTGGCCACTCAACAATTCCCACAAGATACTACTAAAGTTTTAGTTAATATATATTAATATTAATTTAAAATTTAAAATTATTAATTTATTTAATTTCATCATATCTTACCATTCTACCTGTTATATGTTAGTAATTATATTCTAATTAAATTATTAGTTAAGAAATCATATTTTTGACTAATGTAGAGAAGAAGAGAGAAAAAATAATAAAGTAAAGATTTGGTTAATGAAAAGTGTCCACCCAATTTGATCGTATTTTTAAAGTTATTGTAGCTAAAGTCTTATTTTTTTGACTTTAGCCAATCCATTGCAGCCACTTTTTCTTTTATAATAGCTAAATGTAGGATGAATATAACTTGTAGCTACTCCAAAAAAAAAGGAGACCTTAATAAAAATAGGAGCCTATTGAACTGCTTTCCTTTCTAGAAAGATAAACTACCACTTCTTTCTAGAAAAGTTCATCATCCTTTTTTATCTTTGTTTCCACTGGTGAGGAGGATGGAACCTTGGCTCACATCCTACACTCTGTTTTTTTTTTTTTTTTGGGTTCTTTCGGTATTTGTCTGTTTATAAGTTTTTTTGCTAGTGTTCTTAATCCTTCCTTTCCACCGGCTCGGTTTGGGCTAGATCTATTGCACTCTAGCGACCGACTGCCTACAATCACCCCACCACAAAATTTCCTAGCCATTGATCTATCGGCCAGGATGAAGCGAAATTGCGGCGAAAATCTCAACTTGTGACCCTCACACGTGGCTGCACGTGTTGTTGTGCCAAAATGCGCTCGACGGCTACATGAGCCATACCAATTGTTTTGCCATCTCAAGATTTTTTAGATTTGACTTACCCCATTTCACAATTAGTGGCGCGTGGTCTCCACAAGCCGTCACAGGCAAAACTCGATCAGTCAGTCCAGGCCATTTGATGTCAGTCTTTCTACTATGTTTCTACTTTTCCTAACTGTTGATCTTCAAGCACGCAATGCAAGTCTCTTCAGAAAACTTCTTAGGATAATAAACTGCAGTGCACACCTTCAACATCTACCGCCGGCATCACAATTCGCACCACTTAGCGACTTATAAAAAACCATCATTTAAGACAACACCTTCTTTACAAAGTATGGGTGAGGATCAAGTTTTTGTTCCTAAAACTCTGATTTTATTTATTTATTTATTTTCCACTTCTGTATTGTGGTTGTTGTAATGAGATGTTTGTTGAGAAACCCCACCCCTATCCATGTATCTCATTTTCCTTATGTTAATGATGTATATGCTTGATTCATAAAAGAAAAAAAAAGGGGGCTACTAAAAACGTGGGATGATCTTACAACTCTCAAAGGAAATACTTCTCTACAATCTCTAGGGACCCTCTCTCCAATTTTTACGGGGACATCTTGTTCAACTATTCTTCAACCCTCTAATCACCAAGTATAGTGGATTATACTTTGCTACTCATCATCCCTATACACCATATACCATATTTATTATTATTATTTTGTTTTATTTCTCTTAAACTAATTGAGTTTTTTTAATTATCATCTATATACCATATATTTGGTAAGGAAAAATATTAAAAAATTAAAAAATCATGTGTGGTGTGTGGTATGAGATACTGGGGATAATGAGTAGAATTTTTTTAGTAGATTTCATCCTCCAAACAATCCGTGAACATATACTTTATGTTGAACTACTAAATCTCTATGTTTCTTTTTATTTACATTTATATGCTATATTTATTATTTAATTCACGGATGAACATCGAGCATCGGATACGATGCTCAAGCCATTATCCTGAGCCATTCAACCTATTGTTAGACTCCAACCATTCTAGAAAATTATATGAACACTGTCCATTATCACTAACCAAATATGGATGAAACAAAGGCTGCAACATGTCATTTTTAATCTCTCTTAAAAAAAATAAATCAGTTTTTTTCGTAAAAAATAAATTACCTATTAAAAAACTGATTTTTACTTAAAAATCGAAAAAGGGAAGGCTCATCCGAGGTGGGAGTGGTCATGTTCTGGCAATTACAAGATGACCGGAATTGTTCTATCCAGTTTCGGGCTGGGTTCTTGCGAACACAGGTGTTATGAACCCCAATTGGACTCAGTTCAAGAGAGAAGTTAGAAGCTGAAGCCATGAAGATAAAAAGTAGCAGAGCAGTGTTAAGTTCGAAATGGGCTGGCTGAGGAGGAAACGGTGCCGTTCAATAGTAGCAGCATCAAGTGCTGCGTTTCATGTTAGTGAGGTGTTGCGTTTCATGCTGTAGTAGGTGGCCTTGCCACATGTCAAGTAGAATGGCTGTGCGAGAAGTGAGGGGATTCTGTTAGAAGAGTTTGTTATTTTCCCTGTAATTTCTGATAAGTAGAAGGGAAGGGAAAGGGAGGGGGGATTCGGAAATCATCTGATCAATTTCTTGTAAGTTTCCTTTTGGAGGAAGGAGTGGCCTCGAACACACTCCGGCGTATGAGTATTTTCTATTATTTTCTTGTGTAGTCCATTTCATCTTCATTACATCAGATCCTTTGTACTTCATTACAATCCCTATACAAGCAGGTACTTAACAAGTGGTATCAGAGCCAGGTAGTTAACAAGTGGTACTTAACAAGGGACATTTTCTAGTATAATTACAGGGGAGGGGCGGTGCTGAAGGATCGGAAATCTGGAGAATATTGTAGTAGTGGAATTTGTAAGGAGGTTAGGGAGCCCTCGAAGCATCCCGTAGCAATACAAGTCTCTTTTGCATTTCATCAAACGGCTTGTGGCCTCTGTTTCTTCCCTTGCAATAGCAGTACATACTCATGGCATTTTCCTCCTCATTACACGCTGCACTACAGAGTCCTATAGCTATCATTATTCATTCATTCCCATCATTTCCATTGTTATCCCTATAGGAGCAAATGAGACCTTAACAAGTGGTATCTAGAGTCGACGATCCATGGAGGACGAAGTATTTTTCGAGCAGCAACAAGAGGCCTTACAGCGGCAAGTAGATGCTAATGAAAGGAGTCTTCAGGGTTTTAATAACAGCTTTAACAACTTGATAGATATGATGCTTCATTGGGTGTTAAGGCAGAATAATATTACTAATCGGTACGATGTTATGGAAAAATTAGTGAGATTAAAGGTTAGAAAACGGAGGTCAAAAGTTGTTGAATACCAGGTGGACGAAGAAGAATCTAAATCTGCTGTTGAGTATCCGGGAGGAAATGTCGCAGTTAGTGAAGACTTTGGCTCAAAAAAATTAGTGGAAGAGAAGGAAGTAGTTACGGCTTCAATCGAAGATTCACCAAAATGGATAGTGCAGGAAAAAAATAGAACGACGGTTGTAGATGAAATCGTGAAAGAAAGAAAAGAGAAGGCAGTGCTCGCGGTATCTGTCCCTAAGGAAATTCCTCTTTCCTCTGTTCTTAGAAACACAGATCCGAAATTAAGATCTAAATTAAGAATAGCGGAGGTGGAAGAGTGGGTTGCGGTGCCCACAGAGGCTGATCCCAAAGAAATTTCTCTTTCGTCTGTTTTCGTTAATTCTTTCAGAAATCCAAGTGTGAGCAAGTGCAGTAGAGCTCGGATAAAAGTTGACTTGCATACCCTGAAAGAGAATATGGGGGAGTTACGTCTAAAGCTAGGAAGCCCAGAAAGTTATGATGGGGATCGACTCATTGTGTCACCTGGTCGTAAGTCCCTTCATTCTAAGTCCTCGCCTCCACTAACTTCCTGGCCGCTTCTCACCTCTTGTCCGGTCGGAGTGCTACAATCGACAACATACAGACGAATCCGGCACAACCAGAACGGGGAGGAGTGCGTCGTTGGGTTGGTCAACGGAGAATTCGGAACAGTGCCGTGGGTGAATGAGATGGACGAGAAAGGGTGGTCGGCTCTGCACAAGGCGGCCAAGTCACACGCAAAATGGTGCATTGAATTACTGCTCAAGTAACGTGGTCGTACGAACATGAAGACAAAGGACGGTTGCTTACTACTCGCTCTGGAGTTGTCTCTTCCTAACAGCAGGATGGAGACGATTTGGAATCCGGATGACTACTCCATTAAGGACTTGGTCGTTATTCTCACCGAAAAGGAGTTGCATGATGCCGAGTCGGGCTCCAAAGAGAAAATGACCACATACAAAGGAACAAGGGAGGCCTTGTCCTTGGGCCAAGAAATGACGACATTGAGAGTGGCCGAAGGAACTTGTAGGTCCAGTACCTCGACTAAAGTCGAGAATGCCAAGAGGAGGAAGCTCCTGCTGCGCGAGATAGAGTTGCTCCAGCTCTTTGTAGCCGTAGCCTCGAGCGGTTTTACGGAGAAGGGGGTGAGGTCACCACTGATCAGTGCATGCCAGGTAGGAGATGTAGCCGTCATCGAGCTGCTTTTGAAGACAAACATAGATGTAAACGACACCGATGCTGAAGGAAACTTTGCTCTTCATTGCTTACTCAAGGCGCCTCCTCAACAGATAAAAATTGTATGTCTCCTTCTGCAACATGCTGCCCAAGTTAGTCAAAAGAATAAGTTTGGGTTGATTTCTCTTCATGTCGCTGCCGCTAATGTGAAGAATGACTATATTGACTGTACTGAGCTTCTTTTAAGATGGGGAGCAAATAGCAAGGTCCTCAAATTGCGTAGACAGAGACCCATAGACTTGGCAAAGTCTCAAGGTTGTGCACTTTGTGAGATGGTGGTGACTGCTAGATGGGCTGTGAAGCTTGACAATCCTTGTCTAATTCAAAACATGGGTGCAGCTCATAAGGTGTTTGAAGAAATATTTACGAGAGGGAATCGAGTCAAGTCTGTCGAGATGCCCGAAGCCCAATATCTTTCTGAGACTAGTGACTCTGGTCACTCTTTGAGTGGTACCCAGAGGAGGAATAATGTTTATCTTACAATGCTATTACCAGATGCCACTTACATAATGGTTAATCTTGAACTTGAAGGAATTTCCACCTCCTCCACGGGAGCAAGAGCGGCAGCAGGCGACCTCATCTACGAGCTAAAATTGAAATTTTTTGATAATGTTGATGCAAAGAAAACCAAAATAAATATAGGAGCAATAGAGGCAGCAAGAGGTGTTGCTTATATCCCTTCAGAGAGTGATAGGAAGCTTGTTCATGGCATCAACCAAAACTCAAACATCTTTCGACATGAATCGGTAAGGTGTTCGATTGTGGTAATACACTGCCTTAATTATAATGTGTTTTTGAATGTGTATGGGAAAATGGGTTTACCTTGGAAAAATAAAAAAATTGGAGGTGGTTATCAGCATGAAGAGTAAAGAGTATGGTTTTGCTCAATTTGGGTCTTAGAAGAAACTGGAGGACTTGAAAAAAAAAATGCTTATTGTTGGATCTGGTGCACTAAGCTGTGAGTTATGTGGCATAACTTTAAGCTGTCCATGGGTGGACTGCACCAGAGAGAGCCTCATTCAAGTGGGTGTACTAATGCTACAATGCTCTTAACCTTGAGGACAAGGTTTTCTAAGGGGGGGAGAGTGTTATGAACCCCAATTGGACTCAGTTCAAGAGAGAAGTTAGAAGCTGAAGCCATGAAGATAAAAAGTAGCAGAGCAGTGTTAAGTTCGAAATGGGCTGGCTGAGGAGGAAACGGTGCCGTTCAATAGTAGCAGCATCAAGTGCTGCGTTTCATGTTAGTGAGGTGTTGCGTTTCATGCTGTAGTAGGTGGCCTTGCCACATGTCAAGTAGAATGGCTGTGCGAGAAGTGAGGGGATTCTGTTAGAAGAGTTTGTTATTTTCCCTGTAATTTCTGATAAGTAGAAGGGAAGGGAAAGGGAGGGGGGATTCGGAAATCATCTGATCAATTTCTTGTAAGTTTCCTTTTGGAGGGAGTGGCCTCGAACACACTCCGGCGTATGAGTATTTTCTATTATTTTCTTGTGTAGTCCATTTCATCTTCATTACATCAGATCCTTTGTACTTCATTACAATCCCTATACAAGCAGGTACTTAACAACAGGCCGACCAGCCACCTTGTGCAACCACTTCGCCCATCACGGGATGGTCGGGACTCAGATTCCCAAAATGGGACTTCCCTCTTGTTTTTTTTTTTTTTTTTCTTTCTTTTTCCTTTTACCTTATTAAATTTCTCGATACTCAAATAAATTTTTTTACAGAAAATATATTTCTATTTTTTTAAAATATGAGTTTTAAAAAAAAGAAAAAGGAAATTAACAGGTGACAGCTTAACTAGTACACATATTTTCATTTAATGTTAATAAACAGAGAAATCAATGAAGGGTCTGCTTTTTTGGTAACGACCAAGATTTCCTATAAATAATCACCACCCAATACTCTTCCTACATTTATTTGTTTTGAATATCTTTGAAGGCAATTGGGGTCTGATGAACTCTGATCGATGGGATAGTTTACTCAGCCATATGGGAAGTTGGCAACTTGGAGAGTCCAAAGTGGGTGACCATCGAATCTTATTATATCTCAAAGTCCTCTTACAAGTCACCTAAAGAGTGTAATATATCATTTATTATGATATTAATTATATTTAAACAATAAACTAAAATATTAATATTATTTAATATATCAGCAGTATTTGTTATCCGTAAAAAAATAAACTTATAAATATATTTGGATTGAGAGGTACTCAACCCATCTCAACTAATTTAATTATTACAATTTTTACAATTTTTCATATAAAATACAATAAATAATTCAATTTTTTCAAATTCTAAAATAATAAATAATATTCTAACAATATTTTATTCAACTTTTAATTTTCATTTCAACTCATCTCATCTCGACTCAATATCCAAACCTCACTTATTCTTTCTTAATATTCCAGCACCCATTACTTCGTATGATTGAATTAACAACAATGGACATGCATAGAAATGAGGCAGGACGGCTAGACTTCCACATCCACATTAAGAACAAAACAAGAACAAGAAAACATAACAGAGGATGTGCACAAATGTATTTGATAATCCCAATGAAATTAGGCTTGGGGACGGCTTATTATTCTACATCTACATATAATCAGAGACTTGCCATAAATATAATTTCCATCTGGATGCACCTGGAATTTACACTTTTACAACAAGGGGTGCAGCACATTTATTTTCACAAGGCAACTGCCTCTGAAGAGGAACTAATATTCCAACCAACAACAACCACTACCTTCATTGAAATTGTCAACCTCAGCAACCAACGCTAGAGAAATTATTTTGGACAATTTATTCATATAGCCACAAGCACCAAAGGATCCCCATCACCATTTATTTTGGACAATTCTCAACAGCATGATGGTTCAGCCGTGACCTTTTCTTTATTTTGTTGTTCTTCTCCTGCATTCTTTCTGTCTCTTCTTAACTGATTCTTCACCTTTGAGTCCATTCACGGCATCTCTAAAGCTTATTCTAACAATGCCGCCCCCATCTGCATCTCCCTCCTCAGATAATGCAGTTGTGAAAGCCATTGCTGCCACAGCTGCAACTACTCTAGTTGTTGTTGGGATTTTCCTTTTTTTGTTCAAAAGATTTGTAATTGCTCGACGCCACATGAACAAGAAAGCAAGTATAGTCTTTCTTCGAGAAGATGATGAAGTGACTCTTGGAGAGTTCATGAACTTCGGAGGAAACTTGAAAGGATTGATTGTTGAGGAAAATGGGGTGGATGTTCTTTATTTGAGGAAACTAGAAGGTGGACAACCTGAAACTTCTTTTCCCAAGGTGGTATTCAATCCTAGTTTTGAAGATGAAAAGGAAAAGAGGGTGGATGTTAGAGTTGAAGGACCAAGAAAATCTCAATCTCGGGAAGTTCCATTGCTCTCTGAGTGCTCTCAGGAAATTCCTCTTGAAGTAGTGAAAACAGTATTGCAAATCCCAACGCAACCAATTATTTTGGAGAAGGAAACTCCAACACCACCACCCCCTCAACCAAAGAAGATTCCACTGCCACCTCCACCACCTCCGCTGCCGCCGCCACCACTATTTCTTCCAGCTAAAAGAAGTCTTGCACCTCCACCTCCACCTCCTAAGGCAGGGAATTCGGTGTCATTATTGAAACCCCCACCAGCACCCAGAACAAAAGCAAACAACAAGAGCTGGGCAGAGGCTTCAGTGGGGGAGAGCTTGAGAATGGCAGGTACCGGCCAAAGGACGCTGAAACCGCTGCACTGGGACAAGGTTATAGCTAATGCAGATCATTCAATGGTCTGGGATAAGATCATTGACGGATCTTTCAGGTACTTGTGCCTAATATTTTTCATTTCATACCTTTATTGTTGTCCTGCAATTGATCATTGTCTTATATGTGCCTGTTAATTATTTTGTATGTGCAATTTAGATTTGAAGATGATCTTATGGAGACTTTGTTCGGATATGCTAATAACAAGAACAAATCCCATGAAGGAGGTTATGTCCTGCCATCTTCAAGCAAGTCTAACACTGCTACACAAGCTCAAATCTTCATCCTGGAGCCACGAAAATCACAGAACATAGCAATTGTGCTAAGATCGATTGTAATCTCGCGCAGAGAAATTCTGGATGCCCTTTTTGAAGGCCAGGGACTCAGTGCTGATACCCTTGAGAAACTCACCAAAATGGCTCCAACCAAAGAGGAAGAAGCTAAAATCCTCGAATTTAATGGCAACACAACTAGACTTGCAGATGCTGAATCTTTCCTCTACCACATCCTGAAAGTTGTTCCTTCGGCATTCACTCGTTTCAATGCAATGCTTTTCAGAACAAATTATGATCCTGATATCCTTTACCTTAAGGAGTCCTTGCAAGCGCTTGAATTAGGGTGCAAGGAGCTAAGAACCGGAGGGCTTTTCTTAAAACTTCTAGAAGCCATTCTCAAGGCTGGCAACCGCTTGAATGCTGGAACTGCCAGAGGCAATGCACAAGGTTTTAACCTCAGTGCTCTTCGAAAGCTCTCTGATGTAAAAAGCGCAGATGGAAAGATTACTCTCCTTCACTTTGTGGTGGAACAAGTAGTTCGATCCGAGGGCAGACGTCGTCTGATCAATCGAAACCACAGCCTTGGCAGAAGGAATGGTCAAAGTATTGGCACAACAAATTCAGATAGCCTAACAGCAGAAGACCGAGACAGAGAATCTCTAATGCTAGGACTACCAGTGCTGGAAGACCTTAGCACTGAATTATCTAATGTGAAAAAGGCAGCCATAATCGAATATGACAATTTCATTAATATGTGCTCCACACTAGGTGGTCGTGTAACAGAAATTCGACAGCTTATGAGAAATTGTGGCAATGATGAGAGAGGTGTTGGATTTGTGAGAGAAATGAAAGGATTTCTAGAAGAATGTGAAGAGGAGCTTAACGTGGTTAGTGGGGAGCAAACACGAGTTTTGGAGCTTGTTAAGAGAACAACAAAATACTACCAAGCAGGAGCTTCCATTTCCAATGACAAAGGGTCACACCCACTTCAACTGTTTGTGATGGTCAAGGACTTCCTCGGAATGGTCGATCAAGTTTGTGCAGACATTTCTCGGAAGATACAAAAGAAGAATGAGACTGCACCTCTGGGATCTTCACCACCCTCGACAAAAACTCCATGGAGATTGCCAAATTTCCACTCACATTTCATGTCGGATATGTCTAGGACATCTTCCAGCGAATCTGATGACGACTTCTGAGGAGAATAAACGACCAATTATGCAAAAAGTTGACTGGAAAAACACAGCTAGAGGAAGATTTGGTATGGAGCCATTTGCAATAGGAAATGTAGAGTCTAGAAGTTTATCAGTCATCACAACTGCTGAACATGATGTCTCAATGGGCAAAAGCAAAAACTCATCACTCATATCAGTAATTTTTTTTGTTTTGTTTTGTTTTTTGAAAATAGGTTATTAGAGAAAAACAATAACAATGATGCTTTCCACAATTATTTACTTCCCCTATTTCCCCACAAAAAGGGAGCTCTGACGTGGAGTTCCAATGTAAAGAACCTCATGAAGGAGCTGGGGAGACCGTACCATGGAGGAGAAGGAAGAAGAAGAAGATGCATTTGCTGTATATATAAAAAAAAAAGGAAGAAAAATTAGTATTAATTGGACAGTTGAGAGGGTTTCACTTTTTTTATTTTTTTCTTTCTTTTTAATATTTATATTTGAATTCCAATGTTTTGAAAGACGTAGAGACTGGAGAGTAGAGCAGAAACATAGGTAGAAAAGGTTATAGAAGTCCATGTACATAATTTAAAGTCAAATGGAGTCTTGTCATCTTATGAATTTGAGTCGGTCTTTTATTCTGATTACTTGTAATAGCATGTTAGTCGTTACAGTTTTAGAATGTTACCAATGTTAGTTACAGTTTTAGAGTATGTAAATTTTGTATATTTATTTTGAAAAATAATAAAATTTACTATTAAAAAATAGATTTTTTATATAAATTATAGATTAAATTGTTAATTTTTTTAAAAAGGAAAGTGCACGGGACTGTACAAATATCTCTTTAACAAAAAGCTAGTGGTTTCTCTCTTGATATCTATCTTTTGTGGTCTCTCCTGCTTGAAAGGAGCTTATTTTTATCGTAGTAAATTCCTGGATCCATCAAGTGGCATCACAGCCATGCCTACGAACACAGAGTCTGTCTTAGCTTTCAGGAAGTCTGAGATGATCATCGACACGAGTGCAAGGCTTCAGTCAATAAAGGAGAGTACCTTAAAAAGTTTAAAGCCTTTTAAATTAGCGCTGATAAGAGATTCATGCCGTAATACAATTGTAACTCTTAATGTCGTGTTTCGTATGTCTGGAAGAGGTTCTAGCAATTCTGGCCGTTAACTTCACCTACAAATACAAGGGCAAAGGTGGGCTTGGGATGGTTCAGGGAATCTTTGATGTTTAAACCAGTATCTCGTGTATAGAGAAATGGTTGGAAAATAATTGAGTTCAGAGAGAATTATCTGTACTTGAGAGTTGGTTTTTAGACGAGGTTTCTGGAGGATACTTCGTACCCCATGTCAGGGGGTACACGCCACTCTCCATAGTAGTCCCAGCCAAAGCCTTTAATGTAGCGTGGGACCTGGGAGGCATCATTAATGTGGCGTGGCTCTCCGAGCAGCATCTCTACAGTAGATGATTGATGCTATTGCTTTTCACGCCTATTGTCAGGGAATGGAGGGCTGTCCATGCTCCTCGTTGCCGGCATAGATCCTTTATTGTTAGGTGTTGTAGGGAAATGTTAAGGTTGGCGTGTCTTGTCTGTCCCTCTTAGTCTAGTTTCCCGCTCGATGCCCCTTCCCATAGCTAGCATACTTCGTGGGCCAAGTTTCTTTGGTGGTCCAAGGGCCGTAGGAGGATGGGGCCTAGACTGGAGTGGGCATTGATGTTTTGCACAGGCCCAACTCGTGAGCCAGAGGGAAATTCCCCTTCAAGTAACAATCCTCACCTTAAGTATTTGGTTGAAGATGGTGAAATTGCTAGAAGGAAATAATTATTTGATAAGGGACAACTTTCTAAATATTAATTGAACCTTGGGAACAAGATTTATCTTGATCTAAAGTCTAATTATAATCTTGTCATTTTATTTTATTTGATTTTTTTTTTGAAACTAGGTGTCTGGCACAAAATCTTAACTAATTCAGGAGTGCACAAACCCTCGTCGAAAAGTATGAATGAAAAGTCTCAATGATCCCATGAGTATGAATGTGAAGTTTCGAATACAGGACGTCTAGTTTTATTATTATCTCATTTATATACTTAGAAGATTTGTTGCCATAACTTGATTTGTCCCTTTGTTTTAATTTTTTAAAAAAATAATAGGAGAGGAGGTTAGAAGGACAATAATGCTGAATTATTCTTAAAAGAGTAATGATAGAGTTACAACTTATCAATAAAATAGTATGTTCTTTTAATTCAAACAAATCAAATCAAAATCAAAACTAAAATAAATATTTCAAAAAATATATTATTTTATTTGAAGATTGTAGAAAAATTATAAAGAAGTTGTAACTCTATCGTTTGGGTTCTTAAAAAGCGGAATATGTTGAAGCAATGCTTTCACAAATCTGCCTCCAATCTCATGGGGAACACGAATCTGCTTTTGGGAACTGTAACAAGTTTCATTGCATTAAGCACAGACCCTTCAGAACCTACATCTTCTGTACTCGGAAGGGAAAACTGGTGGTCTTGATCAGAGTTTTCACTTCCATATTACTTTGATCCGTTTCGAACCAAACCAAAGGACCTTTCGTAGCACTGCCGCCCATTAAAGACATGCTTTTAATTACTTTATCTTCTCCATAATACTATCCTTTATCTGTCTCCCTTCACTTTCAATCTGACCATGATCATGGAGGCACTTGGGTTAATTAAGTGAGTAGAGAGAGAATTAAAGAGTAGATCGCAAAGGGATGGAGGAGAAGAGAAAATAAGAGATAAAGAAAAGAATAGAAAAGAGGAGAGAATTTTAAAGGGTCTTCTTTTGTTTTTAATAATAAAAAGGGTGTAAATAAGTACTAAAAATAAAGAGAACATTTTCAAATAGAAAAATATAGATGGAAATACTGACAAACAGCATGACTTGAGTAGAGAAATCCATCAAAGAATCATGAGTGGTACTTCTAATTAAAGTAGAAACTATAAGAAATCCATCAACATAATTTTTCATCAATGAGAAGTACTACTGACGAATAATTATTACACTCTTAACATACGGATAATCAACAAAAATTAGGACTTATATTGACAAAAGATGCAGCAAATAGAGAATTCTGAGAATAAAGTTTATTCATAAATATCAAAATTTGATTCTGAACGTCACAAGACGGGCTCAAATAGTTAAGGCAAAATTTCAGTTATAGCATAAAAATAAAATAAGTAACGAAATAGGTATCTCTCAAAAAATCTAGCCCAAACTGGAATGAGAATTATCTTTAAAAGTGATACCGAAACATTACCATAAAATGAGAAAAAATAACTTAAATTGATGATTCAGATGAAAAAATGATTGATTACGGCCGGGTCGAAACAGGGACTAGAAAACCTAGCCAAAGTTAGGACCAAAAGACTAACATGTGTACAATGTTGTCTCAATCCAAGTAATTTTCACATTTTTCTGTTATATTTGTGCCGATCTGCCTTCTCGAGATAGTCCAATCCTCTCAACGTGGAATTTACCAAATCGTATCATTAGATTGGACTCACCTGCATCAATTACTATATTTTATAAAAAAATTTATAAATTGATATGATTAAATTTGATTTATTAGATATTCTTATAAAAGAACTTTACGCAAAATATTTCTCTTCATTAATTAACTTACAATGACAAATTAGATGGCGATGGAAAAGAATCGGAAGTTTTAAGTCGAGTTACAAGAAACTTCCGAGAAAATATGTCCTTGATCACTCATCAGGCTCTTTATTATCTTAAAGCATGCGAAGGTCAATGGTTGTTTAAACTTTAATGACAATATAGCTCACCACTCAGAACCATAATAATTCACACTATAATCTCCTGGTAAAGGGAGTTTTCAGTAAATTGAAACTGATTCATTGCTTTGGAGTCCAGCATAAAAGGAAAAGCTCCGTAATCGTTGTGAGGCTGAATATTGCAAAAGAAATAAAAGAGCTCAACACGATCGATGGTTGGTGGAGGAAGGCTTGGAGACATCATAAAAATGGATGAAGAGCTTATTATGAAAGCTTGCTCTTCTGCCATGAACGCTCACAAGTTTCTAGGAAAGCTCTTTACTTTCGAGGAAATACGTGCTTCATCATAGACTTACACATCCTTCATTTTCAGCTTTGCTGGATCTTGGTCTGTTAATGATTGGTAGCTTGCTCAAAAACCTTTTGGAGAAACAAGATCAAAACTGAACTGTTTCCTTCTCTTAGAAGTAATGCCTTTTACACTCATCACCAGAGTTACACAGACGAGGCAACAACGAAATTGCCTTTGTTAATCAAGCTTTTCTGCAGAGGTTCGAGGAGAGGATCTTGGGGTCTTCAGATTTCTGAGGGAAGGTACTATAATTTGCTTCATTTTTTTTGTTTTGTTTTCAACCACTACTTCTTGGCTTTACGGTGAATTTTGCAATGATTTGCTGGCACGTGTAGCCCACTATTTTCATTGATCCAATCTGCCAATCATATCTTGCCGGAACATACCGATGTCTTTCTAAGTAATAGCTGAAAGTACATACAAGATTGTTGAATTGGCTAGGAACTTGGATTGTGTTAACTCCGATGATAACAAAGCACCAACTGAAACAGCGCCCATCATTAGCTGTAAAACAATCAATCAGAGATTGGTTCCCATAACAAAATATGCCAAGATACAATATCATGAAACAAAATCGGATAAACTATCAAAAGAGCCAGATTTATTAACAGACTTCAGGGACACACCACGAGTCATCTAACTCACAAATACAAGACAAGCAGTAACAGAACCTCAGTAGACCAAACTTTCTTTAAGCAAGGAAGTAAAGATACACTCCATTTAAGACCCAAAAAAACAGGATAAGTTTACTTGCCATCCTGATAAGCTTTTACCATTGGTGCCAGTTGTTTTCAACAAAACAAAAATGAAACTTTTATACAGTTTCCAGTCATAGCAGCTGGTCATAATATGGTTTGAGCAATCTATACAATGGATATTGCTTGTATTCGTTCTATTGTCACTACACATACCATGTGCCCACCCGTAAGGGACATGAGAGTCCAGGCTTCTTGAATGGAACTCATAATACAAGGTGCATGCACGTGCGTGTGTGCACACAGACAAACCAAATAATTTATCAAATCCAAAAATTCTTTGGTACCTTCCAATCCCTGAAATCATATCTGAACACAAAATGACCGTAAGTAACCTCCCCTGACATGACAGAATTGGCAGCAGGAGCATTCCTTGGAGCTGAGAAAGAAAATGTAACAACAAATAACAATGTGCTCACCAAAAAGAAAGAAAAAAAGAAAGGCCATGGGAACAGATGGCACTCATAACACAAAAATATTTATTTATTTTGATAAGATGTACTTACAAACAAGATGAGAACCATTTTCCTGCAGTCATTTCAGCTCGCCCATCTTTGACTAGGAAGGACAGAGCAAATAAATTTTCTATTGTCTGCGCAAAGGACTTCCTATTCAATATCAAACTTTCGAGTCTAACACGCTTCTTCTTCCTTAATATCTCAAACATTGTTGACATATTCTTGTCAGTATTTGTCTTTCCTTCTCCCCCAGTATCATCAACCTGTAACAATAAATAATAAACATTGTTTCTAGATCAAGTTAGAAGAACCAATGTGATAATACAGAGAAAATTTATATCAAACTCACTCTTGGATCTTAAACTATGGGATCTTAAACTATGGCCTTGCCATGAGAATCAGGCCACAAAACACAACAGAGAACACATTTGAAAACAACTCACTGTGTGTTAGTACACACTTCCAGAGACATTACAAGAAGCATCCAACAAATAGGTTACAAGAAAGAAAATAGCTTTCACCAAGCTTCAGGAGAAGCTCATGAGAAGAATTTGCAATAATGGAAAAGGGAGGAAACAGTCTATTTAGAATCAAATCGTATAAAACATCGCAATTCTAATGCCTAACCTCTCTGCCAAGATATGGAATATAAAAATAACTTTTTATTTTACTTTCCTTCATCTTAGAAAGAAAAGCAACTTTTAACAACATGAAGCCAAGCAAGAGAACCTTAACACCACAATCGGCCTAAACTTTTATATTTGTTAACAACAGCATTTGATCTCCCATTCTGCAGTCACAAATTTTGTCAAAGGAGAAACCTGCTATCTCTACAACTTCTGATTGACAATTTACCCATATCTTCTGTCATTCCACTAGTCACTACAACATAAACATGGAAGCCGGGGAAGAAAGTAATCTCACCTCTTCAGGATGGACGCTTTCAGCTGGCTTTGAACGCTTTCTATGAACCACATTCATAGGTCCAGTCCTACAGAAATAGATATATATATATTTATATATATAGAAAGACAATAAAACAACTAAGTAATCCACATTCAGACAAGAAAAAATGACAGCCCTAATTTATTCAGAAGTGAAAAAGTATTGATAAAACTCACATGGTGCTACATCCACGAGCCTTGCTAAAAATAGGTGCAACAGCAACTCCAATATCTTTCCAGCGTACCATAATCTTAGCATTCTCTTGGGAGGAAACTCCCCCGCTGGATTTTGACCATATTCGTTGAGAAAACAGTTAACAAACTCTGCAGGTGGAATTCCCTCATTGGAATGTGACTTAACAGAACTTGCCAAAGTATTAGCAATGCCCAATAGTGCCTCAGCATCAGCAACTTGCTCCCTTGGCTTCTGAACTGAAGTGATCAACCGGTACACAAATTTCTGAGCCCACTTTCTTCAAGTAGATAAAAAAACTATAGGACATTGTTGCAGATAGAAAGAAAAAATAAAAATTCCTAAGCTTTTTATTCCTTCATACTTTTATATATATTTTTTTCTTTCTTTTAAGGTTTTTAATTACGAAAGTGTTAATAACATAACGGTCACGACTCTCTCTTGTGTGCAACCAATATTGGACACATTGGTCTGTACGAAACCATCCCAGTCGCGTTTACGTCTCATATGCAGATATGCCCCGCGTTACATGAAAAATTGCGATTATTCCTAGCGATTTCTAAAATTCAATTGTTTTCAAAATCTCAGTTTCAGGATCATGAAATTTCTTTTTCTTTTTTCACCTTTCTTCACTTTTCTCGGCCACCAAACATACAACACATTAATTTGATAAATAAACTATAACTAAATAATCATAAGTTCATAATCGGAATACCCAATTCATGCAACCTCTCTACTTCACCGATGATAGTACTGAACTTATCCGAGTCGGCCCGCGTTATATCCTCTCTCTCATCTGCAAAGAAAAAAAAAGACAGTCTATTTAATAAAATGCAAACAATTTCGAAATTAATTAAAATCAGAAAAGTGTAATATTTTCTTGATACATTTAATAAGATTCATGACTGCCAGGTACTTGGAACAAAGTACCCGGCGATCCAAGTGGCTCGCACGGGACGAATCATCGTCACCCAACGCCGAGTCCTCCACGTCTCCGGTAACCCGCTCGCGCTTCACAGCACGGAGTGCTTCCTCGGTGTCAACACCTCGGGTTCTAGTCTTCGGCATAGTCCCAGTATCCACAAATTCTATAGATAAATGGTGGAGAAGATAACCTAAATCGGAGAAATATGGGGAAAGAGGGAAAGCTAAAGCATATCAATCGGGAAAGAGGAGGGGCTGTGCACTGCTGTTTTGGGGGGTCCGTATATCAGTGAGAGTGGATTTAAAATGGGCGCTGCTACAGCAACCGCTGTAGTTTCCCGTTTTCGGTTACCGCTTGACGTGGAACGCCACTTTTTTTTTTTTTTTTTTCTTTTTCTTCTTTTACTTCTTCCCGCCTGGATGAAAAAATACATCCCAACCCCTCCCCGACAGATCTTGTCCAACGCAAGAGACCCATTTTCGGCATTCTTTGTTGCAGCTCTCCTCCATCCGAGAGGTAGATTTCTTTCCTTCTCTCCTCTATTATTTTTAGATTTTGCATAGTCTATTTGGATGGGTAGAAAGTGGAGAAAAAAAAAACAACTTTGAACGGAAGCAATGATGAATAGATCCAGCAGCGTTTATTCCTTTCTCATTATTTGCACTTCAGACTTCGCCTATAGCAGCAAACAAGGCTGGCTCACAGGGGTTTTGCCCCATTTACACTTCAGACTTCGTCTATAGCATTTGAAACTTTGTAGAAACTGAGGTTTCAATTCAAATAGCAGGCCCTATTTACACTTTGCCATATTCCCATCATCATGCTCCATACATATGACCAAAACTTTTTATATCGCCAGAAAGAAAATTTACACTATATTAATATTAATAGAAATTAACATCTTGATTCACCCTGAAAATTACAACAGATTCCACCCAACAAAAAGAAAAAGATAGAAAAAAGCAGGTAAGTGGTGGGTCTGACTCCATTATACCTTTGTTCTTTGTCTTCACTGGATCATGTTTGTCTTTTGAGTTTGTCATGCTTTGTTGATGATCAGCTTTGTTCTATGGGATTGGGGAATATTTATATTATCATAGAATTAGAATCAGACAGTACTTACGAATTGTGTGAAGGTGGGTTTTATGAACTGTGTTTTCGAGATGGAAGAGGGGAGGGAGAAGAAGGTAGATATCAGTTTTCGGAAGAAGGGAGAGAAAGAAGGGAGATGCAGTAATGGCATTTTTTATTCTATTAACTCAGCTATCTGGATGCCACGTCAAGCGGGAAGTCCTAGCGGGAAGCTCAAGCGGTGGGTTTAGCATTTTCCATTTAAAATTCCATTTGATTTGGAGATTTATATAGAGGGAACAGCGGAATTGAATTTGAGAGAGAGAGAGAGAGTTTTTTGTTTTATTTTATTTTTAATTTCCCGCTCCTCTGAAATTCGCGATATTTTCAAACTTGGGCTGGATTGAAATAATGGAGGCCTGGGTTGGGCTGGGCTGGGTGCAATTCTATCGGTTCATTACAATATTCTTCTCCTTCCTCTTCTTAGTATAACGAAGTGCTTTATATAACTAAAACGGCATATTAATATCAAATTATCAATATATTATTTCAAAAATAAAATAAAATAAAAATTATCAATATATTGATCCAATCGAAACCTTTGATAAAATTTATTAAATTATTTTTTTAAAAAAAATTAAGGCTTTGAATAAAAAAGAGAGACATAAAAAAGAAATCTTATAAAATTTGTTGAGCATTAATTTATAAGTAAAACAGATTTATAAAGAACGCTATTAAGACCAATCTATGCTTTGAAAGATGATTATGCACTATGAGCAACCTGGCCAACCAAACACATTGCTAATGACATATAGAGCCTATCTTTCACGTTGTTCAGGAATAGAAACTACGCGACTCTCCAATTACTAATAAAAATTAAAGGAATAAATACTACTAAAAATCCTGTCCACTAATGACGATGAGCCTATCTTCCTTTCCATTTCTTTATACTTATCCATGAGTCTCGTAGGTCGTTGTGCATTTTCCTTTTCTCCTCTTCGTCGAGAGTTGGCTTGCCCCCTCTTTGAGATTCTACGTCATTATGTTCGATTTTACTTGGGATGACCCTATCCTCTAATCTGGATTCTATATGCTTTAGAGCATCGTTTTCCTTCTAGAGGTGCTCCACTTCAACGACCATTGCCTTCAACCTTTCCTCCATCTCCACTAGTCTATTCTCCATGGTATTGTTTGCCGGTTCGTTCATGCTCACGCTGTCCTATTCACAGGTAGCTTGGAAATATGTCGACCCCGCCCCTATATATGCGGGTAGCACCCCTAGTCTTAAGCATGCAAAAGGCACACTGTATTCACTCAAAATCCCACAGACGGTGCCAATTGCTGATGATGTGTTTTGCGCTCCTGAGGTGAGTTTCCTTTTCCAGTGGAGACACCACTTGGTAAAAGGAGTAATGTCCCTAGCTTGTTGGCCCCCTTAGGCCAATGGGAGCCTCAGATGCCTAAGTTAGCAAGGAGAATATCGTTGAGTCTAACTTGGAAAGGGCAAAAGCTGAACTTACCTCTAGTTTCCCTTCCTTTCCTTGCTTATATCTTCCCTTCAGGGTCCCATTTTCCATTTCGTGCACTTCAACCCGACTCCTCTTCATTCTTTGTCAAGCTCATTAACGCAGCTAGCCTATTGGCTTCTCTTCCTTTGTCTGTGCAGGTACCAGTTGTAGGCTCCACTACCTCACGTGATGTTATTGTGCCATCATCTTCTTCACTCAACCATGCAGCTTCTCCAAACTATAACTATCATTGCCGCTAGCTCCTCAGGCTTTTTCCACTGCTCCATCTATCCATCCGATGCACACAAGGCTACAACATAATATTTGGTATCTCAAACAGTACACTGTTGGTACTATTCCATACTCTGGCCAAGCCCTTACGATGATTTTCGCTTCTACTCCTATGGAACCAATGTGTTTCACCACTACAAATAAAGACTCAACATGGATACAAACCATGAACAAAAAATTTGACACTCTTTTTCGAAACCGCACTTGGTCACTAGTAGCCAAAACTTGACTACGGTGCAACTTTTAGTCTCATAGTCAAACCACAAACTATACGGCTCATTTGCTGTTGGCCCATTTGACAGTTCGACATTTCCAACACCTTTCTAGATGGTAATCTCCCTGAAGTAGTCTTCATGGCCCAATCGCAAGGTGTAGACATCGCGTGTGAAAGCTGCATAAGGCCATCTACAACCTTAAACAAGCCCCATGCTCATGGTATTTCAAAATAGTAGCCGTCTCCTTGAACTTGACTTTGTTGAATCCAAAGTAGGCAGTTCCCTTTTTATATATTGTTAACACTCACTAGAATTCTATGTTTTAGTTTATGTTGACGATATACTTGTTATCGGTTCCTCCATGACTGCCATGCATACACTACTTCAAAACCTACGCATTGGCCTTCCGATTAAAGACTTAGGGAAACTTCATTTCTTTTTGGGTGCAGAAGCACATTTCCAACACAATGATCTCTTGTCTCTCTCAGCATAAATATATACAAAACTTTACTCCTTAAGATCAACATACACAATGGTCTACTAAGGGTGGCAATACGTGACATAACTCGTGGATTCAACACGAACACAACACGAAATTAGCATATTTGAGTTTGATGTTCTAATGAACTCATTTGGCTTCAGGACTTCTCAACGATCTTGGCATTTCTCTACATCAACCACCCATTTTATGGCATGACAATATTGGTGCAACATACCTTTTTGTCAATCTCATTTTTCATGCTCGTACCAAGCATGCTCGGAAACGTGTTATTTGTGGTCATCTCAAGGTATAATATATCTCAGGCATGGACCAACCCATGGATATTCTCATTAAGCTATTGGTTGCACCCAAATTTGTTATTTCACGGGACAAGCTCAATATCATTGCTACTTCATTGAGCTTGAGGCAGCGTATTAATGCTCCAACTAAAGGACCCGACAATCATGACAAATTAATAGCCAAGAACTTCTCTATAGTTGGTGACAACTCACTCACATATTCAAAGTCACTTGCATAGCTTCAAGTCTAGCCACGTATCAAATCTCCATGATTCTAAAAGCTGTCTCTCCAACGTTCACTTTATTTTTTTGTAATATATATTTCCATTAATTGCATTATTAATCTATATGTATCATAGCACGTGTACATGATATTGTGTGTGCAATAAATCATATTTTATACCTTCTTTAATTAGTAGTTGTTAACTAACCCAAATAAAACTAATAATCAAACTCCACATGCAATAGTTTTCAAAGCTAGTAAGAGGTTCCTCGAGTTAAGCTATATATACAGATAACTGGTTATTGGAGTAACATGAATTGGAGTGATATGGGGTAGCCATGCATTTGTTAGTTTAGAGGTTTCTAATTGGGATTTGTGGCCTTTACCTATGTTGGGTCCAGATTATAGTGTTGGGAGAAACACATTGTGTACATATTGCAAACTGAATGTGTGGCGCGCTCGACCCCTATATGTGATTTGGTGAAAGTCGTAACACCTGAATGATGACTACACAAATCATGTACACATCGCCATGTGCAAGTGTGTGCAAAATACAAAATGTCTACAACATAAATAACGCAGAGAAAAATTATAAGGTAGTCAAAACTAAGTACCAGAAAGATTAAAAATGATACAACCCGAAAAAAAGTCCTCCAAGAGGTTAATACAGTCATCTGGCTGAAATAAAGGAAATGAATACAAAGGTCCACCAAAAAATAACGGGTAAAGTCTCAAGCCATCACTCCTCAGGTGGGGCTGGTCCTTCCTGCTCGTACTACTCATCTGCATCAAAGTCTACGATTTCATGAAACAGAATCGTAGGTAGGAATACTAAAATGAGATTTCATAATCTCAATAAATAAATCACTAGAGCAACAACCAAGAGATTCAAGCATAAAATTATACAAACAAAAAATGCAAATCAGTCATGGAAGCCAAAAAAACTCCCAAAAATATCCATTTTTACGACCATTGCACCATGGTCTCCTCTATGGACCATGTGCACACCCGGGCTCCCTTTGTCACATCACGAGTAACGACCGCGCATGTGACTTTGTAACGAGCAATGCC
Organism: Pterocarya stenoptera; assembly: GCA_003123785.1. Lineage (NCBI taxonomy): Eukaryota > Viridiplantae > Streptophyta > Magnoliopsida > Fagales > Juglandaceae > Pterocarya > Pterocarya stenoptera. The sequence continues at coordinate 202,280 of QEOT01008361.1, read as the reverse complement.
TAGTTCCATACCCAGTGCATACGTGACCAGGCATCCTCTAGCCTCCGCCAGCAGAGAGGCCCCGTAATTAGCAGGAGAGCGTTACCTTCTCGTCCGAGCCCTTTGTCACTCGACAACAACCCAGAAGACGCCACTCAGTTTATTATGCTCTCAAGTTATCAGAGGAGTTCCACCGAGATAATACCTTATCATGACTTGGGGTCGTGATACACATACACCTATAAAAATATTACCAAGACATGAAAACTTAAGCCCTGCTTGGATACACAGATGAGATGAGATGAGATTAGATGTTTTGAATAGTAGTTGAATAAAATATTAATAGAATATATTTTTTAGTATTATTTTTATGTTGAAATTTGAAAAAGTTGAATTGTTTATTATATTTTTGTATGGGGATTTGAAAAAGTTGTAATGATTGAGATGAGATGAGATGAGATGAGATAGGAGTTTTGCGTAAACAAACGGGGCCTTAGTTTTCAATTTTATCAGCATAGAATATAACATGGCACAATTGAATAAATTATGGCAGAGATCAATAACAGTAATATGTAAATGCATGATAGGCAGTTTATTGGATAATATGACATATCACACAACAGTCACACCCAACAACACAACAGTCACAAATCCATAGTCTCACAAGCCCCAACTACACATGTATTCCATCCTCCATCCGGCCCTCAACCCAAATTCGAGCAACAACTACGTCAAATATCACTCTCAAAAGGGTGGCATATCTGGAGTGATAGTGGGTGGAGGAGAGGGTTTCCACAGCAGGGTAGTGACTGAGGTGGCTCAAACTCACGGGTTGAGGTGTAACCTAGGGAAGGGGATGGCGGGAAAAGGAAGTGGAGCACTCATAGGTGGTAGTGCATCCACCAAAACATGGCTGGGAGTGGTGGCTCACGGAGGCACACGGCGGCGCATGACGGCTCTAGGGAAAAACTAATCCTAGTGTCTTCGGGAAGTATATCTGAGGGTGAGGGAGATGTAAGAACTCGATTTAAGGGGAGGAGAGATCTTTTAAGGGATGATTTGAGGGAGGAGAAGCTCGGCCTATTTTTAAGCTGAGGGGTGGGTCTCGGCAAATGCAATCGCGGCTGCGATAGGGGTTGAGGGACGGCACAGGCTTTGTGAGCAGAGCACACATGGCGTGCGACGAGAGGCTTGCAGTGGCAGAAAGGCCGATGCAAGCTAGGGAGCAAAGTGAGTGGGAGAGGACCAGAGAAGGGGCACTCGGATTAGGGGAAAAAGAGGTAGTGCAGGCGACGATGGTGGTGGCTCGTGCTCGACGTATGCGTGGCGAAGGCATAGTGGTGGCTTGGGGCGGCGAGGCTCATGGGTTTGCAGGTGGGAGGAGGAAGAAGAAGGAAGGAGAAAAGAAAAAGAAGAGAAAGGGAAGGGGGGATCGTGTGGCGCAGCGGAGGGAAAAGGAAATTGGGGTTTTTACCCTTGGATGCAAAACGACGTCGTTCCAAGGTAGGAAAAAAAATTTTACTTCACACTTTTCAGGCCACTAAACGGCGTCGTTTGGGAGGAAGGATTGGGCTACTTCCTAGCACACGGACTGGGCCCGATTTCTCCTATGTCACAAGCCTAAATTTGACCTACAGCACCTACAACAACCAAGTAACTCACAACCATCCAATTGGGCTGAATTCTCTTAAAGAAAAAGAACAGATAACACACTAGATATTTTTTTTGGGGCCTCACAGAATAACATGATTTGTTACTTCATTGGTGTTCAAGATCTATAGAATATGTCAACGGAGATGTACATTTTAAAATTACTAGTTCTAAAATCTTTTGTGAAATTACTACTAGTTCTAAAATCTTGAGTTAATAGAAAAAGATAAATTTAATTATTTATAATATTATTTCTTTCTCAATGGAGATTCTCTCTTAATTAATTTGTAGAAATAGAAAAGAGAAGGAAGTCGTGAATTATATAATTAATCATCATATGTGACATACACGTGCTATTGAATGATACAATAATGTGCTAGAGATTAGAGGAATATACATCCTAATTAGATACATTTATTATGAGATTGTAAATATCATATGACAAACTAAAAAAAAAAAAAAAGGTTTTAATATATAGTTTCATTTACTAGTTATAGAACTTTCATGAAATTTAATAAATTGTTGTAATTTAATTTATTTTTAATTATTGAAGTTTACTAAAAAAATAAACAAGCTTGATCAATCAGCTCGTTCTTGGTAATTTTAAAGATTTTGCAGGTACAAAATAGCATATAAGTATGTAATACCTAACAAAAAACAAAGAACTCGAGATAGAGGAAAAACTACGAAACTCATAATTAATTATTGACACCCTTTCGTGTAAGAAGATCATAAACTAATTACCTCCTTCTGTGCAATCTGGCCAAAGACACTGCGAACGCCACATAGAGTTTGTCTTTTAAGTTGTTCAGGTATCGAAAATATGAATCTCTCCAATTACGATTAAAAGCCAAAGGACCACAAACCGCCCAAAATCCTGTAATGAAGCCAAACATCACAGTAATATGAAACCATGGAATTGTACGTCCATCTTTCTCATTCTGGATGATGTCCTTGTCTTTGCTGCCATTAGTAATAGGGTGGTCACAACGAGGAAGTGGGGTGCCACAAAGTCTAAGATTCCCCTCATATGCAGAGGTATCAAAACCTTGGAGTTGAGTGCTCGAGGGTATTTGCCCATGGAGATTATTGTTAGCTACACTAAATGTAGCCAAGAAATGCAGCCGAGCAAGTGATGCTGGTATTTCACCAGATAACTGATTTGCTGAGAGGTCTAGCTCTTCCAAGTCTGTAAGTTTTGATATTTGGTCTGGAATGTTACCTGTGAAGTTGTTATGACCAAGACGTAGTGCACGGAGCAATTTCAAACGTCCAATTTCAATGGGGATACTGCCACTAAGACTATTATTCTTAAAAAATAATTGTGGGTACCAGTAGGAGAGGGAGTTGTACTGGCCTGCAACCTTATTATTTTTGAAGGAATGAATCGGTAAAAGCAAAGAATCATTGTCTCGTTGATAAGCCTGTGCTGACACTAATGAGGGCAATGCACAAAGTTCCTTAGGGAATTTACCTGATATGAGGTTGTGAGACAATTGTACAGCCTTGAGCCTCGGAAGGGTCGGCAACCAACTTGGAATTGAACCTGTGATACGATTATGATTTAGTAACAGAATTTCTAGCTTCTTGAGCATAGATAGCCACACAGGCAATTCACCGGTCAGTTGGCATCCACCAATATCCAAAAGTCGAAGATTTTGAAAACCGACTATGTCATCATCATTCGGCAATATTTCATAAGGAAAATTCCTTCCAATGAGGACAACTTCGAGACTCTTGCAACGCATCAGAATTTTGATTGCCGCCGTGATGTTGGTTAGATTGTTGTAACTAAGTGAAAAAAAAGATAAATATTTCAGTTGAGCAATCTCTGATGGGATTTGCCCCTCTAGTTGGTTTTGGGAAAGTCGAATTGCTCTGAGGGACTTGCATGATTGAAAGCTTACTGGAAAGCTACCAGTGAAGCCATTATATCCCAAGTCAAGAATGGTAAGTTGTTGAAGACCAGAGAAATTAAAGTTGGAGATATTTCCTTCAAACAAATTGATTCGTAAATTCAATTCGATGAGATTTGTGCAATTCATCAATGATGAGGGCAAAGAACCTGTAAAGGAGTTTGTATGAAGAAGCATGTGCTTTAATTTGGAAAGCCTCCCAATATTTGGAGGTAACTTGCCGCTCAATCGATTTGCATACAGCTCAAGGAGGGTGAGTTTGGTTAGGTTCGCAATGTCATCACTAATGGGTCCGGAAAGATTATTGGAAGGTAAAGAGATTTCTTCTAATGCTGTCACTCTATATAGATCATTTGGAAGTAACCCAAAGAGAGAGTTAAAGCCTGCTCGAAAAATCTCTAGTTTGGAACATGCTCCTAGTCCCAAAGGAATTTGGCCAGTATGATTATTGAAAGAGAAATCAAGGAGCCTAACAAAATGGGAATTCATGCAAACATGAGAAGGAATGGGGCCTTGGAAACTATTGTGGCTGACATTGAGCTCGATCAAGTTCCAAGCTCGTTCGAGGAATGATGATTGGATTGTACCATGGAAGTGATTGCTAGAGATGTCAATTATTTGAATAGAGGGAGGCCAACCATGATCATGAGTAGATGAGCCATTAGATGAAAATAGCAAATTAGATACATCTCCACCTAAATAGTTGTAGCTTAAATCAAGAATCATGAGTTGATTCAAGGATGAAAAGAATCCACAAGGGAGAGAACCTGAAAGTGAATTGTGGGAAAGATTTAGGTGAGAGAGATGCATAAGGTTTCCAAGAAAATTAGGAGATACACTTCCTGTTAGGCCTTTAGAAGGCAACCAAATATGGGTGACCTGACCGTTATGATCACAAGAAATACCTTCCCAGTGGCAGCAATCGTTCGAAGACCAATTTAAAGGTGGAGAGGACGTACTGGCCTTTAAGGACATGAGAGAGTTGAGATCTGCTTGGTTGCATGCATTATTTGCAGTGAGAATGACAAAGAGAAGCAAAATGAAAAGGAGATCATGAGGAGTAAAGCAGAGCATCTTTTTTGTTTGATAACTCAATTGAAGCACACACAATGAAATCAGTTTGATCCTGCTATTTATAGAAATCCGATCATATTCTTTTGAAGTAAGTAAAGACCATGTAGTTTAGGTCTTCTATTAAGGCATTATAGGGACTTAAGTCTTGCCATTTACATAGGATTGGCCCGACGAGGATGTTAGGAATATAAGTAGAGATATTGTGATACCATATTCTAATTAGTGATAAGGCTATAGGTGATCATGTATGAGATCCCACATTACTTGACAATGAGAAATTCTTGATTTCTATAATGTTCCATTAGAGCTCGTTACAATTTTAATAAATATTGGCTTGACTCATTTAATTATTTAATAATTAATTAAATATTTTCTTATTAAAAAAGTAGACATTTTTATTGACTTTAGTCTCATTTGGATGGGAGCAAGACCATTATACAAAGCTAAGATAATAAAAAATAAAGCTAATTTCCACTTCATACACGACAAAATTACCATCTGATCATGAGTCAAGTCATCGAAGGATGGAGTTCAATATCCCAGCTGTGAATGCATGTTTCCGGTTATGGCAATATTCAAAAATTAATAACTACGCAGGAATTATTCATATTCCTGAAGAGCAAAATGAACATGATGGGATCTCAAGCTAGTATTGCAACTTCCCTGTACGTAGGAATTATTTCTTACAGGGAATTAGATTAGGAAAATTACGATTTAGCCGTTTTCATAACTCCTCTCAATTCATCTTATCTCATTTAATCATTATAATTTTTTTAAATTTTTACATAATAAAATAAACAATTAAAGTTTTTCAAATATCAAAATAAAAATAATATTAAAAACATATATTCTAACAATATATTTTTTTTAATGTTTAACTTTAATCTCATATCATCTTATCTGTAAAAACAAACGAGGCCTTAAGTTTGGTTACGTAGTTCAGATAAGATAAGATGAAATGTTTTATTGAAATTAAGTTAAATAAAATATTATTAGAATATAATTTTTTAGAATTATTTTTATTTTAAAATTTGAAAAAGTTGAATTGTTTATTATATTTTGTGTGGAAGTTTAAAAAAATTATAATGATAAGATGAGATGAGATGATTTTGTGTTTCCAAACCTGACCCAATTTCTTCGCTTATACGCATGCATACCTAGCTTTCCGTTTTGTTTATTAGCTCCCAATGGCTTCTTTATTCTATTATCTAAAATACATCATCAAAACTCACTTTTTTTATTTTACATACTAACTTTTACAATATCTTATGTATCAGCTTATCTAGTTTTTCTTTATATCATTTAAATATTATACCTTTTAATCTTTTTTTTTTTTAATTTCAAATATTATATTCTCTACATAGCATATATTTTAAATATTTCTCTATATATCATATATTTTGATATTTGCAATATTTCTTTATGTATAATGTAATATTTTAAATTATTTAAGAAAAGGAGTAAAACGATAAAAAAATATATGCCTTTATTATTAACAATATCAAAACTTCTACACGCATAAAAAGTCGAAGAGATTATAAACAGAATGCTAGGGAGTAGATGAGAGATAAGAGAGTGAGGCTTGTGCAAAAATGATAAAATAGTTAAAATGAAAATAAGATAAAAAGAAAAGATGATGAGACGAGAGAGAAATAATAAAAAAATATTTAAAAAAATGAATAGTTACCTCCACATGTAAAAATTTACTATAACTAAATCAATAGAAAGGATTTTTGACTATCTTTTTATGTATTTAAAAAAAAAGTGTATATTTTTCATTAAAAAAAAAAAAAAA